>JAJIZL010036375.1:15107-28945 GCA_023969395.1 Amblyomma maculatum
TCAACGCAAGGATGTAGAGCTACAACAGTAGAAGTCAGAGGTATCAGCTCAAGAATACCCGCTAGACAGTGATCTCGCCTCTGTCACCAAGTGTGATATTACAGTTGTAATGTCGAAGGGTTGGTGTCGACAAAAAGCATGGATAACAACAGGTGAGGACACTTTATACAGAAAAGCTAGGCATGACAGAAAATTAGAGAAAAGCCTAGACGTCACTTTAGACACTCGGCTAATGCGCTTAGCCCAGGTTTTGTACATTCCACTCACGAAACGTTGTGGAAGACTTAGGACAAGGCTCCTCATATCCATTCACGACGAGGTATCCTGAAGCGTGGAGTGCATTTATCCCGTAGTCATTTGAGTGTGTACAAGGCCCACGACGAACAGGGCTGAGCAGAGTGATGCGCAGCACCAACCACAAGTCTTCGTCCTCACGAGCGACCAGCCATTGCTGGCTTCAAGCATTGGAGCTCGCAACTCACGCGTTTCCCTAGCATCACTGCGTACCGTCTCTGAACTATTTAGCCTCTTGAAGCACGGTTCGTTCTCGCTATCGGCAATTGTTGTGCCCTCAGATAAAGGAACACCCACAATGGGGATTGGCCACACCTTAAACCAGTAGTAAGTGAGTTATGCTTTTAGATATGAGAATAAAAAAAACAAAAATCTAATACATAGTAATATACATTACAACAAAGATGGGTACGCCCCTTTCGATCTTCTTCCTTCTTCTTTTTCCGCAGCATTCACGTAATGCTGCATCCCTTGCTTAAGCAACATACATCTTTCTTCTTGTCTCACGAGCATCACAGCAGAAATCCCCACTGGGCCAGCTGGTGAAAGCACGCAAAATAAACGTATATATAGCATAGGAACTGTATACAGAACAACCAGAGCTGTAACCGACTGCTCAAGGGACTCGGTGTAGGCAATGGAAGGTAGGTGCGAGGTTAAATTCTGATGTGTGCCAGGTTGGCATGCATGCTAGGATGGATGCCAACCATGCCGGAAGACTGTGTCAGAGCTGTCGCACTAGAGAGCTCCGCGTACGTGGCTCAAGCGGAAGCCTTAAGCAGTGCATACGTCCCGGCCCTGCGCAAAAAAAGCAGCGCCCTTTGTGTCAAGGGGCGTGTAAAGAAATGCGATGCACCTCGCACCGCACAGGCCATTGGGAGCCGTGATCGGTGGACTGTGAAGTGTGGCCCACGCGTCCATGGCCTATGCCGGCAATGTCCGGCCCCCCTTCCCATCGGGGTCACTCAGCGTGACATGGTGTTGGATGGACAAGTAGCAATAGGTGCTTCTGGTCTTTTTGTTTTTCACTGATGGGCTGAAAGCTTGGCAGCATTACTTCCACGCTAAATGTGAGATTTTGACTTGTCGATGTACACAGTATTCTCGATCTTTTATTTATAATTAGTCCAGCTACAACGATCAGAAGTGTAAATCTCAGCCGTGGAGGATTTAAGTCGAAAGCCTTCAAAGGCTCATACTGACATTCGCAGAAGGTGTCGCACTTTGCGGCCACCCTAGATCATGTGATGCCACCCAAATGATGGCCGTCATAGGTCAAAGTGGGCCACCCTGGGCTGACGCCTCCCAAAGGGGGCGGAATAATCCACTTAAACTTAATACGCCTTAATACACTTTCGTTACGTGTTAGGCGGTAGCTGGCAGCTGCCTCGGCCGAGCAATGACTGGACGTAGGGCTTCCTGACATTAAGTTTGGCAGGAGTTGACAACTCGGGCCTCTCATTTCAGTGTGATACCAAAATCAGCCTGCCAAAACACGCAGGCATGTGCATACGGTTCCGTTAAAGCGGAGTTTTATATGCTGGCTATCGCGTCATCGCATTGGCTATTGCGTCATACCGATCCAGGCGTCCGTGCGGCGCTGTTCATTTGGCGCTTCCTCGAAGGGCGCACCACACAGCCTACAGAAGCAGACGCAGTAAAATCAGGAATCTGCGAAGTTTTAAACTAAGGCTTTCTCCTTATCTCACTTTAGTGTTCCAAAGTTCCACACAATTGTTTTATTTACTGTTACAATCTCTTTCTAGTTTTAAGATTGCTGTTCATCACTTCCTATTTCAGCATGCATAGATTTTTTAGCACATTGCAACCGGACCTGAACCGGACAGGTTGAGACGAACCGTTGCAAACCGGCTCGTTGCATGCATGGCTAAGCCAGAAATTTGGGGCACCAGAAATGTTCTTGTCATTGATTTCCACATTAACAAAATGGCTTTCATAGCAAAAGTTCAACCACTGAGAGCTACGCTAGGCAATGCAAAAGTGGCACATTAGAGTAAATAAGGAAAATTATAGACAAAAATCGCACTTGCGAAAGAACCTTCCGTACAGTGCATTTTTTTAATCAAATAATGCACAACTGCACAACTAAAAGTATTGCGCTTACTGGGCACCGTATTTAATCCATTTTCTAAATGTTTTAGTCCCGTTGTTAAAAGTGGCTGTACTGAGCAGTTCGACATGATATTAGCTCTTTCTTTGTTTAATGCAGAAAATATACCTGAAAATCAGTAGAACTCTGCTTGATCCTCAGCTGAGCAACATTTCCTCTGGAGAGTATTCAGTCTCCGTAACAGCAGGCAGATATTAAAGTCGTACAGATCGGGGTCATTTTTAAAATATTTCAAACATTGTTCGCCGTAGGCGGCGGTTGCAACCACAGAAGAACGTACTTGAAACAGGATACGGGGAAGTGCAATACCATATACTCAGGGGTCCCAGACCTCAGTATAGGGACTACCCCATCAGAATGAGTGTTCACCCCTGGACGACGACATCATGAAATCAGAGGCTCGAGCAGTGCTCGCGAACCTGAGAAGGAGCACTGCCCCAGAGGCGGACGGTATTACGCATACGACGCTTCAGAACCTTGACGAGGAACAAATAACTGCCTTGACCAGTTATTGCAATGACGTGTGGAGGACCGGTACACTCCCGCAAGAATGGCGTCATGCTGACATAAATTTAATTTAGAAACCAGACAAGCAGTTGTCCCTCCAGAATCTTCGACCTTATCCCTTACGTCATGTGTCGGGGAAACTGATGGAGCACGTGGTGCTCACCTGGCTCCATCCACATCTTCCCTGACACATTGTTCGGATTCAGGCAGCATTTTTTACTGATGTCCCCATTCAGCTTTTAGAGAAAGTGATGGTTCATCCTTGCAGGACCCAGGCCCGTGCTGTCCTGGCCTTAGACCTGAAGGGAGCCTTTGACAACGTGTCGTGCGATGCCCTCTTGGCGGGCCTCAGTTCAGTTCAGGCGTTCAGTCGAGTCCGACTCTTCGTGACCCTATGAACCATGTCACGCCACGCTTTCCGGTCTCTCACTATCTTCTTAACATCACATGGCTTCATCTGCAATGCCTCGAGAATGCCATCTAACCATCGCGTTCGCTGCCTACCCCTTCTCCGGCGACCCTCAACCTTTCCCAACATCAAATCTTTCTCCAGCGACTCCTCTCTTCTCATCAGATGACCATAGTAGCTGAGCTTTAACTTTAGAATTTGACCCTCCAATGAGCAGTCAGGGTTTACGGTCGACAATACCGACTGATTTGATCTTCTGGCAGTCCAAGGAACTCTTAAGAGTCTTCGCCAGCACCACAATTCAAACGCGTCAATTCTTCGGCGGTCAGCCTTTTTCACAGTCCAACTCTCGCATAGCGAGATCACATTGTGGTCAGTGAACTTATCATTACTTGAACGCTTTCCTCATTGATCGAACCGCTACCCTGGGTATCGGAGACGTACGCTCTGAACAGATATGTCTCACTGGCCGAGGTACCCCACGAAGTACAGTGTTGTCGCCCATGTTGTTCAACGTGGCGATGGCAGGACTTTCTCAGCTGCTGTCACATCACGTTATGGATCTTCAAAGGCTCCAAAGGCCACATCCAAGTAAGCCTTCAAGTAGCAATTGAGATAACATAACGCTACGCAACTGAGAGCGGGCTTACATGCAGGCCTGAGAAATCAGAATTGCTTGTGATTCGTGCGCGAGCGAGGAACCAAGTATTCGGCCGGGAAATTGGCGTGTATCTTGAAAGTAATCCCATGCCTAGAGTGGATCGACTAACTATGCTGAGCCTGTTCCTGCAGTGCAATGGCAGAGCGACCTACACTATACAGCTGCTCAAGAAGCAATTCTCGCAGGTCTCACACTTCATCCGTCGTATTTCCAACAGACGAGGGGGGCTCAAGGAATGTGATAACATGCGAATCATTGTGAAGGCATTGTTAATTAGCCGTGCGACGTTTCGCGCTCCTTATCATAAGTTAGATCTAACTGAACTGAATCAACTGAAGATCTTTTTGTGATCGGCGGTCAAGACACCTCCCCGTACATCTTGACACATCGCTTGCTTCAACGTGGCCTCCACAATACAGCAGAACAGCTGATAAAAGCCAAAAGGAACGGCCAGCTCACTCGCCTTCGAGACATTGGTGTAGGCCGGACAGTTTTGCATCGACTAGGTTATCCGGAGCCGACAACACCGCTGCAACACAGGTACAACGTCAGCCCGCACAACATGGCAGCTAAAATCAGGGTCGTGCCTGTCTCGAAGAATATGCACCCCAAACTCCACGCTGGTCGTAGGAGAGCTAGATTCAAGATACGCTTGCGCCAGTACAGAGGTGTCCAAACAGTTTTATATGTCGACGTGGCGAAACATTCATCGGGACAGACGATATGGAACTAGCTGTTACGGACGCCAATTGCTCAATTAGGATTACGGGCTCTGTTCGGGGTAGGACCTCGAGCACGACGGCTGAGACCGCCATAGCGGTAGCACTCGCTTTCATACACAAGATGGACACATGTGACGAAAAGCACACCAGTCCGAGATATACAATAATCACAGATTCAAAAGCGGCATGTCGCGTCTGCAAGATGAATACATTATCTTTGAAGGCTTTACGCGTGCTCTCACCTATACAGTCTGATACCTTTCCTATCGTTAAAATCGTTAGGACCTCTGGTCACGCTTCCATTCCCGGCCACGACAGTGCGCGCGCGGTCGATCGAGCAGCAATCGTCCGGCCGCTTTCGACAGAAGCGGAGGGGGAAGTAGACACAGACGACGCGAGCGCAGTTCTACATTCTTACTCCAACATTACATCATATTACCGTACAGAAAGATCACTACCACAGCCACCCCAAAAATTACCAAAGCCGAAGCTGTGGCATGGTGACAAGTGCTGGCTCACACGTATACGAATCTGTATCACGAACATTTGTTCTTTACCACCCGCTGCCCAGAAAAATGCTCTAGCTGCCAACAACATCGACCTATATTACATCATTCTGTTTAGGCCCACCCAAAACCGCCCAGAGGCATTCCACCTAGAACTCACCCCACCCTGTCCTCTTGGGCAGATGGGCCCTCACGGAGCCGACCGAATAACGCCGGCTAATCGAGCGGGCCATGAGAATTATAGCGGCCAATGGAATTATGGACTGACAAGCATTTATTCCTTTTTGAGAACGCTTCATTCGCACCAATCCGCAAGACCAGCGACAGCTGCTCTGGCGGGCCTGCAGGATCGACGTGGAACATGGAGACCTGGACTCATGACTCCACTAAGGAAGATAAGGAAATATAAAAGTTTTTCGCCCTCTTCCTCCTCCAGAACAGTAGGAACAGGAAGATAAGTCGTACAAATTGGGGTCATATTTACCATATTCCACAAATTGTTCTCCGTAGGTGGTGGTTTTAACCACAGAAGAACATACTTGAAACAGGATGCGGGACAATGGGGGTAATGAAAAAAATGAAATTGTATGCTGTTCACACAACAATCCTCGCTTGATTAGTGCAACTAGCGCGCTGCGATCCTGACCTTCCGAACAGTAAGCGGTCTAGCATTTCTTTCAGCCGTCTTACCGTCTTAATACTCGTTTATTCATGTAAATTTGCGCTTTCTGAACTATCTCCCGCAGCTGCTATCTATTGTCAAACTTAACACCACAGCATTCCGGTTCGTTTCGTAGTTTATTTTTTGTCATATCAAGAACCCGAACTGCAGAACGTTCGACCGATGTAAATATATCTCGAAAGGTAGCATTGTGGTGGTGGAATTACGCCCATCACCTCTTGTCTGGCTGTCTTTAGAGATGCAAACCTAAACTTCCCTAAAAATTGAATGCCGATAAGTGTCATACATACTTAACATCATGTACCGCGTTAAAAAGTTCAGTGACGGTTTTTATATGCGACGGCTCGCTGTACATTTAGAAAGCGTGACGGGGCGCATAAAAACATGGTGGCTAGGTAGATTAGCGCCTGCTATGGGTTCCAGAAAAAAAAAAAAAACATTGCGAAGAAGGCTATTTCCGCAGCAACTGGCTGAAACTTTTCCAGTAAAAATGAAGTTCTTCGTCGATACCAAATTGACTTTCGCCGGAAAAAATTTGAGAAGCTCTAGTCCAGAAGCCACTTATTGCTCTTTACGATACCTGGATGTAGGTATAGAACTGTGCTTCCACACCATTCAAATTTAGCAATGCGAGCGTTAAATAAGCAACGAGATGAATGTGGGGTGGACTTGAAAGCGGGATTCATTATGGGTTTCGATCCTCTGTACTTAACTTACAAATCCCATCATTCTATAAAGGTTGAGACAATGCAAATAGGTAAAGCTAAACTGGTGGCTTTCAGTTGGGGGCCCTCAATGTCTTCAGAACCGGGTATCCTAGTGGGCACAGAACGCCTCAGGCACAGTACCGTACAGTTGATTTCGGCGAGAGCACCTCACTATGCCCGGGCCTTTCGGCGCCACCTATAGGTCACCCAGAGCCGAACCCTCCGCTGCAGAAAATGTGCCATGCCAACTTGCCCAAACTGGCAGCTAGGATAGGACCTGAGTTGCGCCAGCCCTTAGTAGCATGCACCTAAGCTCAACGTTATCCGGAGGGCAGCCAGAGTCATATGGCACTCCAACGCCAATAAAAACGTGACCAAAACGTACTATTGTCGACGCGGTCAAATATCTATACTCCGCAGACGCTACGGTGATGTGAGTTGACAGTCAGTCAATGACGACACGGTGAAACTTTCATGAGAACAAACGACAAAACTGTATTGAACTTTAGATTATATGGGGAGGTTAAACAAGGGAAAAAAACACACGCACGACTTCTTTCTTTCCGTTCCCGAAGCAAAGTGTCCGACCAACTGACCCGCAGGGGAGCCCCTCTCCCTCGGCGCCGAAGGGGGTGCCGCAAACACGCGTCTGCTTTGTGTCAGTTGACGCTTTCTGTCAGTTCACGAAACAGCGAGAACATGATCTGCAGGCAAGTCTCTTTCCCGGCGCCGGGGCGCGGTCCCCCGCATGTCTCGACCTTGAGCTCCCAGGCGCCAGATCACGCGGCACAGCAGCGGAGGGGTCAGTGGGGAAGCATCGTCTTACTCCGGCTCGGCTCCCGCGCCGCGCCACGCACAGGATGCGGCAACACCCCTCGCACACAACACAGGAGAGAGGAATGCACAACTGTAAATCACTTTACACGCTCAAACTTCCATCCCCGAAGAGAAGAAAACACAACAACCTCCCGGGCCCCAGCTGTGGGATCCCTAGGGTAGTACTAAACACACAACTCGAGGGGGTAGAGAAGCTGAACCGGCCGTCGCAGTGTGGTTCCGTTGGGCAGCTTCACGACGCAGGCTCTAATGTGTCCATCTATTCGTAGGTAGGCGCAGGTCCCGTACTCTCGCTGGCTGGCATCGCAGAAGACATGCAACTGTATAACACTCTGCGGTTTAAGCACCGGAGCAACACATAGTGGCACTGTCAGTGAAGAAAGGTCCACTAGCTCTGACACCCAGCTTTCCCACTTCTTGGAAATGCCAGTAGGCAGTGGATCGTCCCAATCAATGTTCCGCTGCCATAATTCTTGAAAGAGTGTCTTGGCTTGTATTGTAAATGGCACTAGCATTCCAAGAGGATCAACTATTCTGGCTATTGTCTGCAGAATATGTCTTTTGCAGCTGTGCTGGCTGTCCAAAATGGTTGAAAGTGACTTTGTGGCCACGGTAATTGTGTCGCTTTCAATATTCCAAATAAGGCCAAGAATCGTCACCGTTTCGTTTGAGCCTTTCTGACTTGCGCTGCGAATAGGTCTTGCAAGCGCTTGGAGCTGGAAGACCACTTTCGCAAACTCATTCCGCAAGCTTGAAGAATATCATTGGCTTGAGAGAAAATCTCCTCCGCCTCCTCTTCCGTGTCAGCTCCAACCAACAGGTCATCGACGTAGAAAGATTCCGCCAGAAGCGCAGCTGTTTTTTGGCTAGAGGCTTCAGCAGCTTCGAAGTGGTGTTGCAGCGTGGCATTAAGTAAGAATGGGCTAGCTTTGGTGCCAAACGGCACACGTTTCATACGCCACTCTTCATTTTCAGGGTCCGGTTCAGCATTTGAAGACAGGCCTTTAAACCAAAGAAAACGTAAAGCGTCCCTGTCTTCCTCTCTGACACTGATTTGTAAAAATGCCTTCTCAATATCTGCTGTCAAAGCGATCTGATACAGTCGAAAACGGATTAGTAGTTTGACCAGATCTGTGAGAAGACAAGGCCCTTTCTCTAGATGTTCATTCAGGGAAGAAGCACCTTGCTCATGTGAGGATGCATCAAACACAATACGCATCTTTGTGGTTGTTGAGTCGCTGCGCATAACTGCGTGGTGAGGCATGTAGTAAACGTGCGAGGTGGGTTCTTCGTCAGTGGTCACCCGTTCGGCGTAGCCCATCTGTATGTAGCTTTGCATAGTAGCCTGGTACTCGGCTCCGAATTCCGGAGCACTCTGAATTCTTTTCCCGGGGCTCTTGAGTCGCCTCTGAGCTTGAGATCGGTTATCTGAAAGGTGTCCGCTGTTCTCCTTCCAGGGAAGGGCGACTTCGTAACGGCCGTTTTGCATAGTGATGTTTCTTTCAAATTGGTGAATGATCGCTTCTGTTTCCTCATCAGGTCCTCCTTTGTGATCTATGATGCCGATGCTTTCCAAGTCCCAGAAGCGTTTTACTAGTTTTTCGGTGGTGTTAAGCGCCGTGCTAATCCTCAGAACACAGATGTTGGATGAAGTGTCAACTGAGGTATGCACTGATACTGGGCCTTGAAACATCCAACCGAAAACTGAGCCTAGGGCAACCAAGTCAGCGTTTTGCTGACAACGTTGAATTTCGCCTGTCATGAACTTCCACAGGTGCTCAGAGCCAATAAGAAGACTGATACCTGGCACCGCTGGCATACCTGGCAACAAAAGTTTGTCAGCTATGTGACGTCCTTTCTGCTCTATAATCTTGACAAACTCATCCTCAACAGGCACTTGAACTAAGTCGTTGCAGATGAAAGGAACTTCAATGGCTTCGATTAGATATTCCTTGTCATCGTACTGGCTGCGGAGACGAACCTCTACAAGACGATATCTTTTAGTTGCAGAGGTGGCTGTCCCGAATGTGTTCAGCTGTAGAGAGGTTTGGCCGCTTTTTTTCAGACCCAGAAATTTTGATATGTCCTCACGAATAAAACTGCTATGACTGCCGCCATCCAAGATGCCTCGAATGTAGCCGCATCGACTTTCGCCAACAGCCCAAAGCCGGCAAGTTTGTAGCAGAATTTCACTAGTCATGGAATTGCGGCTGCTGGCATGCAAGCTGCTGACATCCAAATTTGGAGTGACTTCCCTTTTGTTCGGCTTCCAGTTAGAGTCGCATACCGATACGGCATGCCTGCCGCTGCATTTTCCGCATTTCAATCGGCGGCGACAATCTTTCGAACGATGTCCTCGTAAGGTACATCGGAAGCAGCGATTTTCTTTCTTCAGTTTCTCTAATCGATCCTCACGGCCTGTGTCACTGTTGCAATCAGCAGTGCTGTGTGTCAGAGCTCCGCAGAACAGACACTGCTCTTTTACTTGGGAAGTTGCGTGCAGTACCGCAGATGTAGAAGGTAAGGACAATTGCTTCCTTTCACTTCCCTGTCTCATTGGCTTGTCTCTACTGAGGCCAGCTCCAGTCTTTTCTCGACTTTCCACTTCGACAGTCAAGTAGGTAAGAAGTTGTTCAAACTCACCGTCTGTAAGACCCGTGGCAGATGTGGGTTCCTCGCTGCTCGGGGCGTTATTTTCGGTACGAGATGAGCTCGGATGGTTGGCCAGTTGTTTATAATATCCCACGACGATGACGGCCGGTAAAGCTTTCAAAATAATGTCGATCATCATCGTAGAATAAGTGTTCGAGCTCACGTTCAGTCCCCTCAGTCCGCGCACATGGCATTGAACGTGATCGAGTAGCTTTCGTAGCCCTCTCACGTCGTCCGATGAAGTAACCAATGGTAGCGCTCGAAGCTGGGCCAGGTGCTCCCTGATGATATTTCGGGTGTCGCCGAAGCGCTTGGAGAGGATGGCCACAGCGTCTTCATAACACTCTCCCGTCGCCTGTAAACCGGCTATCAATGAGGGCGCAGCTCCGCTTAGTAGGCTTCGCAGATACTGAAACTTCTCGCCCTTTGTGAGCTCCGCATTGTCATGGACGGCTTCTTTAAATTGTACCCAGAATCTGCGCCACTGTTGAAGCTCTCCGTTGAATGCTGTAAGTTGAAGAGTGGGCAGCTTTACTGCACTACGATGTGGAGCTTCACGGCCTATATGTTGGCTCCCCCGCTGTGGTTCTGCTGACTGCGCTGTCAGGAGGTGCGGCGATCTGAGCAGCTCAGCCTCTCTTGCCTTGAGTTGACCAAGCATACCCGCGGCTGCATCTTCATATCGCATGACGGCTTCGAATTCGGAAGCGAAGTCTTCATCAGCTATTCCGTCTTCCAACTCTTTGTTCAATTTCAGAAGCGCATCGTTGTTGGCCGTGAGCCTTTCAATTAGTGAGCACAACGCTCCGATATCTGTCGATGGCAGGGTTGCCTTTGCCTCATTGATGAGTTTGGTATTCTGCTGTCGACACGCCGTTCTCTTTTCCCTTGTCCTCTGCATAATTGCGTCGTCTCGGACCGTGCCGTCACTTACTTTATCCGTCGCAGCCTGCTTGCGAGTTTCCGAAGTTCTCCTAGTCCTGGAGATTGCAGTTCCCTGGTTTCGGCACCATGATGTGAGATGACAGTCAGTCAATGGCGACACGGTGAAACTTTCATGAGAACAAACGACAAAACTGTATTGAACTTTAGATTATATGGGGAGGTTAAACAAGGGAAAAAAGCACACCCACGACTTCTTTCTTTCCGTTCCCGAAGCAAAGTGTCCGACCGACTGACCCGCAGGGGAACCCCTCTCCCTCGGCGCCGAAGGGAGCGCCGCACACACGCGTCTGCTTTGTGTCAGTTCACGCTTTCTGTCAGTTCATGAAACAGCGAGAACATGATGTGCAGGCGAGTCTCTTTCCCGGCGCCGGGGAGCGGTCCCCCGCATGTCTCGACCTTGAGCTCCCAGGCGCCAGATCACGCCGCACAGCAGCGGAGGGGTCGGTGGGGAAGCATCGTCTTACTCCGGCTCGGCTCCCGCGCCGCGCCACGCACAGGATGCGGCAACACCCCTCGCACACAACACAGGAGAGAGGAATGCACAGCTGTAAATCACTTTACACGCTCAAACTTCCATCCCCGAGAGAAGAAAACACAACATACGGGACTAGTGGTCGCGATTGCCAACTGCTTAATTAGGATTGCGGGCTCCGTTGGACGCAAGAGCTAGAGCATGATAACTAAGCAGACCGCCATAGCGATAGAACTCGTTTTCATGGATAACACGAACACACTCTAAAAACACTACGCCAGTCCTACATATATAATTCCAGATTCAAAACATGCTTGCCATACTTTTGCGAAGAATGTGTTATCTTTGCAGGCTGCGCGCAGGCTATGACCAATATACTACGATGTATTCACCGCCGTTGGATAAATGCGGACCCATGAACAACATTCAGGGCGCTACCGACATTAAGAAGCAGAAGCAGAGAGCGTATGTGCAGCTCTGCACTCTTACATACATATATCAATATATTACCGCGCTTGAAGGAGAGCACTGCCAGCACCGCATTCAAACTCACCAAGGATTAGTGTCAATTTTTACACTCAAACGTATAAAAATTATTCCCAACGCGCTACCCGGAGAAATGACCCAGGTGCAAAAAACACCGACCGTACATTGTAATTCCGTTTTGGCCTGCATAAACCACCTGGCGGTGTTCCACTCATAACATGCCCCTGTTAGGATGATGACGGGAAAAAAAAACAGCGCTTGTCCGTTATTCTCTTCCCCTGTTTCTCAAATCGCTGCGCTGTTTTTTTTGTTGTTGTTTTTTTAGGCTAACGCCGGTTGATCAAGCGGGAAGAGAGGGTAGCAGTGGCCAACGGGACTATTCATTCAGGATCCTTACATTTATTCCCGAGACCTCTCTGACGAGCACCAGCACGCAAGACTAGCGACAGCTGCTCTGGTGGGCCTGCAGGATCGCGGCGCCCCACGGAGGCTATGAGTGACGATGCCATTCGGGATAATAAAGAAAAATGCCATAAACGTTTCTCCTCCTCCTTTCCGTTATTGCTAATGAGAGAATATTCTTTATGATGTGCTGGTTGACGGAGTGCATCTTAGGCAGTGAATAGTACCAAAGAAACATCCGGTGTTGTTCTGAAAAAAAGACTGAAAAATCAAGTGGGGCCTAAAGGAACGTCTAGCGACCGGTTGGTTACCATCGCGCCGACATGAGGGGACGCCAATGCTAGTAGCGTGTCTGGCATTATTCGTGTGAATTTTGCACCTTAGATGCCGACGATTTATTACGTCGAATTAATGTTTTCTGGGTCGTGTGTACTTGCATCTCAAACTGTCCCCACTCCAGCCTGGATAAAGGAATTTTTCGAGTGCGCAAATAAAATCAGCGGATGCCGTTCGTCACTGCTTTGCAACCTTCATGCTTCATATTTCGTAACTATCCTGATGCAGAACACTGATCACACTGTGGTGTCCTGATAGATACTCAGAGCGAGAAAACATTTGTTCCGGCCCAGATTTTCTACAAGTTTTACAAATATATCTTCCACACGTTTGTTAGCAATGCCAGTGTCACGGCCGACGTTTCCTTGAACATAAAAGC
Organism: Amblyomma maculatum; assembly: GCA_023969395.1. Lineage (NCBI taxonomy): Eukaryota > Metazoa > Arthropoda > Arachnida > Ixodida > Ixodidae > Amblyomma > Amblyomma maculatum. The sequence continues at coordinate 28,236 of JAJIZL010036375.1, forward strand.
TTTTATAGTTCATATTCTGAGCAAACAAGCTAAGATGAATCCCATTGAGAAACGACGGCTGGCATTTAGCATAACTTGAAGAGATCCGAAACATTTAAAAACTTCGCTTTTGAGCTGTATCCACCAGAATAAACTGATCTTAAACTTTACACTGTGCAAGTAACGTGCTCTACTGAGTTAAATTCGTAGCCAAGCTAACTCTCATCGTTTGCTAGCCCCCAAATCCTGAAATTCTAGGATCTGAAGTTTAGGATCACATCATATGTGGTCCCTTTTTCAAAGTAGCAATCGCACCGGGCGCCCTGTGACGTGCCTGCTGGGGGTAATGCGAAATGCACTGGCCCTCTTGTGATCACTGACGTTAACATGACAACGTGCACGAATTTTGATGTGCGGTGTGAATTCAAAGGGGAGGGCTCCGTAAAGCAGCTTTCGGCTTAAAGGTCCCCAGAAAGGGGTCACCAAGAAGGGTAAACAACGCCATAACACTGATAGTTATTGAACCACCTATCATTCTCCCGCAAAAATTTTCGATCTGCAACACCAGAGATATCGGCGATTAAAAATGACCCTTCCAATTTTCCCTCTCAACTCGTACGCCGAAGGGAGCCATAAAAAAACAAAGAATACAAGCAAGTTCAACGCTCCGCCCAGACATACGTCACTTCGACGAACTTCCGGTTGCCGCGCGCTCGCTCGCTGGCGTACTC
>JAJIZL010036375.1:28955-45096 GCA_023969395.1 Amblyomma maculatum
TTGCCGCGCGCTCGCTCGCTGGCGTACTCCGCCAACCCGTCCTCGCTTGCACACGCCTGAGGAGTTCGCCAGTTCGCGCAGCTACGGTTAGTGTAACCGCGAACCCGTGGTTATCCTATGTTACACGGCGGACCAAACCATGGTTGCACCACTAACCGCGGTTACCGCAAACCGAGCTTGACGACCTCGGTTTGCGTCGTTAACCGAGGTTATGACGGCGTCTGTTGACGGCAGCTGCTCGTCGGCGCCCGAGTGCGCGAAACGTACGAGCGGGTCTGCTTCACAAAGTTATTCATTTGCCCACTGTATCACGTTCGCTGTATAGATTATGCTGCCGACCGACGTCTTCGATTACGGCCGACAGCGCAGCGACTGCGTACTGAAGCCTTGTCGTGCCTACAGTATCGTTTGAACGGCTTGTTGCTGAGCAGAACGCCAAAAAATACGCGGCCTTAGCTATGAAAGTACACGAGTTTGCAACGCTTGCAGCACGGGATGCCGCGAGCAGGCTGAGGTACGTTACACAATTACCGCGGGGGTGGAACGTGCGAGCGCGGCGAACGCCGGCGCCGTGCGTGACCGTCCCTAGTCGTCGCTAGGCCTATTGTTTCGCTTCGAAGCCGCGGCGGTCGACGCTTTGGAACATGATCAACGCTGTCGTAAATCGTCTACTTATGAAACTGCCTTATAGTGATTCCTATCCTGCCATAGTAAAATAATTATAGGATTAACTCAGCCGACGCATTAATCGCAGAGCTAGTACGAGCAGATCGGATCAGCCGAAATGCACCAGCGGCAGCTGGCTTGAGCAGAACCTAGCTTGTATCACGGTTATCGCTCTTACCAGCAATTTACTGCTGGTCAGCGATCCTCACGAGGGCTTCATACTTGATATTCGGCTCAGTATTCCAGACGCCAACAAATTTTAGCACGCTTTATTTCGGACATCGGTGCTAACGATCCGCCGTGTCGTTCGAGAACGGTATGCGAGAGGAGGGGCCACAGCGGCCAACGTTTTTAGATCCCTTTCAGTTTGAAAGCTGCGGCGCGGGGAGTGTCGCCTTTCCGTTTCCTGCCGCGCGGTGGCGCTCGCCACGCTGTTAGCCCTAAAACGTTGGTTGGCCCGACTGGCGCGGCCCTTTGTACCTGCGCTCGAAGTGGTTTTGCACGTGTGCGGGTTTGTGGTGTGTGGTGCCGTGATTATTGCCGCTTGCTTATGTCTACGAAGTGAGTAGCGAACATGCCACGTTGCTTCGTGCCCGGCTGCAAAAGCGGTTATGACTCCCAGACACCTGCTACCGGGAAAAGACATTTTTTTCGGCCGCCCAGTTACCCTATACGTCTCCTAGAATGGCAGCGCATGATTCCCCGACTGGACAGACAGCTTTCGAGCTCTTGCGTTGTATGTGATGTACACTTCCACGACGAGGATGTACTAAAACATTTTGTGCACCAGATTAATGGTGACACTGTCGTCATTCCGCGCGACAAGTGGGCATTGAAAGATGACGCTGTGCCGCGCTTGTTCCCCAATTGGCCGAAATACCTGTCAAAAACGACGCGCAAACGCAAGGTGCCAGCTGTGCGTACTGCCCCCCAGGTTAAGCGGAGTAAAAAGATTGACGGCGACCGAAGGAATGCGCCGATAGGCCTTCACGACGAGGATTGCAATCCTCCTCCTGCAGAGACTTCGGCGCTGTACAACGAACTTCTGAGCATGGCAAAAGCAAGCCAAAAGATTGAAGGTTGGTCCGCTGATGCTCTTGAAACTTTTATTGTCATCTACAAGCTAAAACTCGAAGATGCTATTCTCAGAATAGAAAAGGCAGTTGTAGTCACCAGCTGCCTTAATTTTTCACTCAGTGCATGTGGTCGACCTGTGCCATCCGCAGCGTACGCCAACAGTGAACTCAGGAGCATAGATTCCCTCGAAGACGTGCAGAGTTTTCTTCGTTACGTGGAAAGATTAAAATTGTGTGAGGGCTGCCCTGCCAAGTTGTATCCCCATGTGTTGTCATCGTCTGTAGCTACTCAGGATGGCGATACCTGGCGACGGAAGACATGCACAACTTTGGGCTTGGGCGCAACTTGCGCTGAATGCAAGACACTTGGAAAGCTTTTTATGCTGCGCGCGAAGAAAACGGGCAGAAAACCTAAACCGAAGAGCATTCAAGTGAAATCTCTGAGGCGGTCGGCAATTCGTGCCACTTTGAGAAGGGAAAAGGCAAAACAGGAGGTTCTTGCCATGAAAAAGGAACTGCGTTCACTGAGTGATGCAATAATTGATGAAGTGCTTCACATGCTCCCACAAAAGCAGCAGCTGACATTCAAAACTGCTTTAATGGCTGCGAAAAGGTCAAAGCTTGGTAGGCGCTATGATCAGGAGTGGCTGATGACATGTCTCCTGCTACAGATTTCAAGCTCAAAGACGTACAGTTTGATTTCAGACATGCAACTGTTGCCGCTTCCCACAAAAGCTCGACTGCGTCAAATAATCAGTGGGATACCATGCAAATATGGGTACAATGAAGCAGCGCTTAAATGCATTAAGGACCATTTCCAGTGAAAAAGCCGCCTAAATAGATATGGTGTGCTGCTTGTCGACGAGGTTAAACTGAAGCAGGCTATTTCATTTAACAAGGCCTCATACAAAATGGATGGTTTTGTGGACTACGGGGATGTCTGCACCACAAATGGAGACCAGCTCGCTGACCACGGGCTAGTACTCATGTTCGTGCCGCTTTTTGAAAACTGGGTGCAGCCTATAGCGACGTTTGCTACGAAAGGTGCAGCACCTGGAAAAGTTCTCTCGGAGCTCGTTATCAGCGCTGTTATTGAACTGCATAAAAACAGTGCTTCAGTGTTGGCCGTCATCAGCGACGGAGCTGGCAATAATCGCTCCATGTGGAGTCAGCTTGGAATCTCTGGAAAGTTGGACTCCTCATGCCACTCTGTTGAACATCCCTTGGAGCCTCCACAGCAGATTTATTTCATCTGTGATGTACCTCACATTATTAAGTACATACGAAACCATCTAAAGAAGCATGCTTATGGAATGGTAAGTGTGACCTATACAAATTTCATATGTAATATTCTAACTAAACGTCCCTTTTCCTTTCAGGCAGGTGATCACAAAATAAACTTCAATCACTATGTCTCACTTTATGAGGCAGAGAAAGACAAACTTCTCCGAGTTGTGCCCAAGCTGACCAGGGCACATGTCGCTCCTGATAATCTTCGTAAAATTAGCGTGAAACTGGCTACACAGGTACGGTTCATTTGTCAATGAATGAGTGATGTTTATTTCGGTACAAATTGTGACAGAAATATGCCCTTTAACAGTTGTTCAGCAGGTCAACATCAATTGGAATTAGAACATATCGGGAAGCGAAGGTAGCAGGCATGGAAAACTCTGAAGGCACCGAGGCATTCACCAAAGCCCTCAACGATCTCTTCGATGCACTGAATGTTAAATTGCCCTCACGAGGCATTCGACATGGCTCCAAAGATATACTGGTAATGTACTACTCAAGTTACTTTGTATGGAAAGTTTTTGCTATTCAGTTTAGTGCAGCTGCTGTCCCTGCCAAACATTTGATCACATCCTTTTTTGCTGGGATCACTTCTAGGTCATTGAACGGTTTTTGGAGCTCCTTGACACTACTGAGAGGAATGCTGTTGAAAAGGGTTCGAAACTTTTTGCATCACAACTCACCACTGAAGCCCTGCGGGTAACACTGCTGTCAGTACTTGACATCATACGATACCTGTTAGGCCAAGGCGCCCACTATATCTTGACAGCCAAGCTCAATCAAGATCCTTTGGAGGTAAGAGCATAAACACAATTTCGTTTCTTTAATTTTAAAGCAGTGTGGTGTTCAGTAGCACTCATTAGCCCGTTTTATATTTCTCAGCGCCACTTTGGACTTGTACGCTCATTTGGAGGAGATGAATCTCATCCTACAGTTGTGAACTTTACCCAAATATTTCGACTGTTTAGTCTGTACACTCCTATAAAGACAGGTCTGCGTGGAAGTGTGGAGAGTGCACCGAGTGCTGTGCTTGTGGGTGTTCAAGACACACTGAAGAAATGCAGAGAAGCACACCGATGCAAGCAAGCTCACCTGCGTGAACTGATTCAGTCGAGGATGCTCGACTTAACTTCTGAAGTTGACACGCCCGATCACAGTGACAGTGACCACATTTACTCGAAAGCAGAAGTCGATGAAAGCATACTGTACTATTTTTCAGCCTATGTGGTCCACAAATTCTCCAAAACCTCAACTTGCACTTCCTGCATGGAAGATATCAGCTCTCATGTGCCAGTTGTTGGCAAAGACGCATACCTTACAGTGTATAAAAGCTTCAAGCAGGGATGCCTAAAGCATCCCACAAAAAAGGTGCTAGAGTTTACTAATATTGTGAAGAAAGCAGTTTCGGTTTCCTTGAAAGGAGGTCCAGTTTTTGGGGACATTTTTTGGGATGTGCTTGATGAGCTGGAATTCCAAAACCTTGCCCGGCTTGGTTGTGCAGAACATAAGGCCACTTTTACATGTCAGGTTCTGCATTTCGTCATTGTTACACGCATGCACTTCTATGCGAGAGACCAGAATCGCCAGCTGGAAAACAGAGAAAAGGTTGCCATTGCAAATAATAAAGCTCGCCTTCTGTAGCCATTCTCTCTGTGCTTCCAACTCAGTGTGCCTGCATTTAATGCTTGCCTATGCTCACTGAAATTAACATTCTAAAAATTAAAGTGCAAAACGCTGCTCCCGGCTGTGCGATCATTGCAAATAAAAAGCTCGTCTTCTGCAGCTCTTCCCTCCGTGCATCCGGCTAAGTGTGTCTGCATTTAATACTTGTGTCCAGTGAAATTGGCATTGTAAAAAACGTGAAAATGCTGCTCGTATGTGCGGTGCTCTGTTGGTAACAGCGCGGAATTTCGTGAATGCGATCTAGAAACGAAACATCGCTGGTTCTCATTCCTTAATGTGTCGTGCATTCTCCCGAATAGCTATTGATAGCTTTACTCCAACAAATACTAAAATGTCCAGGATAAACATCGCAAATGCGATGCGATAAAGCGCGAGGCAAATAAACGATCTTATCTTTTTTTCTCGAACCGGCATCAGCCTGCTCTTTACCTCACCCAGCCTGAGGGGTACCCTCACGCAAACAGTTTGTTTAACCATGAGACTGAAGTTTTAACGTGACAGCTCCAAAAGCCCAGCAAATTTGAGCTCTACGTGTCCGTTCCCAGTTTTATCGCGGATGAGAACCGGCGAAGGCTGCCACAGCCACCAACAGCAGAGTGCGAGCGGTTTCGGGCCGACAGCGACAGCAGCGCCGCGTGGCGAGTGGAAACGGACGGGAGCCGCTTTCTCGGGAGTGACTCGGGGGAGCTTGCAAACTGAAAGGAATCTAAAAACGTTGACAGCGGCGGTGTTTACGGCGGTCGAGGAGGTGCTGCCATCGTGCGGTGCTTGACCGTGCTGTTGACGCCTCGTCGGGCGACACTCCGATACTCCTGAAACCACGTTATATAAATAAGATATTTGTAAATGCAGCTTCGTTCTGCCGATCCCTGCGTCGCTTCGGTTGTTGCACTTAATGGGCAATGGCCACCTAACCGATAAGGGCGGCGAGCTGTAACAGCCCGCACAGAGTTCGAGCAGCGTACGAGCAGACGACTTTCTCAGCTACCGGAAGTGTGTTCGTGACGTCATGGTTGCAGTGACCGCAGCGAATGGCAGCTTCTAGCAAGCCTTGCCAGTCAACCGACCCGTGACGTCACGGGATTAGGAAATAGTTCCATGCGACACCGCCAAGCGACATTTCCTCAGCCCGCGAATTTCAAAAAACGCTGTTTTTAAAAATTAATAATAAATCGCTGGCTTTGTTCCAAGGAGTTATACTTTGCGTTAATGCTCAAAAGGATGTGTTCTACACACTGAACACGTTTATCAGTGGTTTCTTGGGGGCCGTTTCCGTGGACCTTTAAAACTACCATTATTAGACAGTTTTAGTTTCACGTACGTGGAAGCTTTACGTACGTGAAGCGCCTACGTGTGACCAGTGCGCATGCGCAGAACGTGAAGAGTCTGCGGGAGTTTTACGGACGTACGTGAGATTCGGATTTTCACGTTGGCGTCTTCACGTTGCTGGCGTACGTAGAGTTGACAACATGGCGACGCCCTGCCCGCCCGCTTCACAGCAATAACAGCTTCGCCGCTGATTCCTCGGCGCGATATCGTGTTCTAAACTGTTGTATTCGCTTTAAGCTTACCCAATCTTACCCTCGCGTAAAGTTTCAAGTGACAAATAGCCTTTTGTTTTAAGATAGAAGGACGACTTTTCAGCTGTTAAGCCTGACGCAGAAGCGTTTGTCGTCGTCATAGCAACGATCTCGCGAGGCCACGCCAGACCAGAGTTGAGCGAGAAGTGGCTAGAGTACCAGATGCAAGCCGGCAGCCAACCAGAGCCAATCCGTTGTAGGGGGAAGGTCGTGAAGTTGTAAGCATGAGTTCTGTTGCCCAGCGAATTCGCTTTTCCAAAAGCGACGATCTGGATATGCTTCGCGACGCGAGAGAATGCAATCCATTCGAAGACTGCATGAGACACGCTGTTCGATGAACGCATATAGGTATGCGTCTTGCTAATTGTTCACTGTAGAGCGACGACGTTAAAAACAGCTATTTCCAATTCGACCGACTCTTGGCTACGGCCGCAGCATGGCTCGGCTCAAGGCAGCTCGACTGAACAAAATTGGTTTGGTTCATCTGTACTAGATGGCGCGGCATAACACGTACGTACAGTTTTTCGAGGCTTGTATGAAAGGTCCATACATTTTGCTTCACCTACACCACGTATGTGAAACTAAAAGTAGTCCTGGCGAAATTCGCGCAGCGCACGTAGACTTCTCACGTTTGCGTACGTAACTCTGTACGTACGTGAAACTAAAACTGTCTATTCTCAGTGGGACTTGAAGCAACATCATCAACAGCAGTCGCCCTTCATTCCCCAATTCCTTAAACCTTTAGACTGGTTTCCACGTTTCGTGCACAAATTTCCACATTTTTGAAATGACCCACAGCTTTATTCCATTTGCTATGATCCCAGAAATCGACAAAATGACGCGTTCTTACCAAAAGCCCCTGAATAAAGGTAATAAAATGAGTACAATAATAAAGGGCTGCTAAAGCGCCTTGGTGCATCCTGGAAAAGAGGTGCATGCCTGCAATAGCTTGCAGGGCTAGTGCCACGTTTTAGAAATTTCAAATTTAGTTATACGAGAGCGTGCATTTTATTGTATGCGGTCATGGGTCAAGCTTCATCAATAAATGTAGACAGGCCTTGGCATCTGGGAGAAAATTATTTAGGATCAGTGGGGACGAATTGCGAAAGCTATACGATTTGGTAACTCAGCATTGAATCTTAGATTCGGCAAATGAAATTATGAGCTTTTTATTATTCGTGTGTGTCTTCTGCGTACGTTGGTCCGAGTACCCTATTAGCCCCGAGAGCGAACACTGGTGCCGCTGCGATCGCCGCAGTCTGACGTCACGGCAAGGACTCCGCCAGCCGGGCTGCTGCTCCTCCCGGCCGATGCCGGCTCTTTTCGTTCGTTTTCGCTCGCGAATAATCTTGATGGTGACTTATTGTTCAGTGCGCAGTGAAAATCACAGAAAAAAGCCGGTGTAAGCTTCCACTTTACCCAAAGTTGTTCAAAATGAAGGAGGTTAGATTGATAAAGTTAAGAATGGGGAAGCAACCGTCGGCATTGCCACTAGTGTGCAGTAAGCACTTCAAAAAGGAAGACTGTGTAGCCGGTGTACAAGATACTAGGTAAGCCGTACGTGTAGCGACGCTTTTACGGGCTGTTTGTCAACTAGTCTTTTTTTTTATTATTATTAGTGTACAAGAACAAAACTATTGCCAGACGCTGTTCCATCCGTCAACATTCCCGTGCGTCCTAGCGATGCAAGGCGATCGCTCCCGGGATCGACGAAGCGGCGGCGTAAGTAAATCAGCCATTGCTCAAACTTTCGTTTCCTCGATCTTTGTGTCAGTGAGTGCTCAGACATTTTGCTCAGTAGCGGAATGTCCAAGCTAAATCAACTGTGACTCTGCTGAAGTTTTTGTTTAAAATGTGTCTTACGGCAGTGGTGTTCTCGTGTGCATTCATGCCGCGAAATTTGACACAGTCCGCACAGCTGTGCTGGTCTTTTTGTTTGAATGCTGATATTTTCCAAGTTTTCCAAGACATGGGGCGCAGATTCAATGCAACGCGTCCCTAAAAACAGCACTTCAGTAACGGTTGTGATAGGGAATTTTTTTTTTTTTTCGGGCTCCGTGAAGCCCTGCCTTAGCTACGTCTCAGATTTGTGTGCTATGCAACAAGCGTGGCTTTAAAGTGCACGTGATGTGCAGCTGCTCTGCGCTTTTCTGAGGTAATGCCCAAACTTCGTTAAGGCCTTGTTTCAGTGTTTTTTGAGGTTGTAGCCTGAATCTCTCTATCTGATTCGAGGTGAAAGAGGCGTTCCCGCAAAGTCGTACCAGTTCTGCGCACACGCAGAGGCTTTGACAACACGCAAGAATGGGGACAGTAGTGAAAATTCGAGCGCCGTTCCCATGAACGATGCTGCACAACTAGAAGAGGAGGTGAAAGTTATAGATTGAGACGGTATGTCTACCTATGGATACGCTATGCGGCCACTATTCCTTTGTGATGATTCACATTGACATGAATGAGTTTTATCAAGCATTCAGGAAAAAGAAAAACATTTATATATCCCGCATTGTCTTTAGTTCTGACCATGAAACTGAAATACATGAGTAGCTAGAATCGTGATAAATTATCGGCTTTTGCTTCCTCAGCACTACTGTTGATCAAATCAAACAATTAATTCCTTAAACAATCTCTATATTACTGCAGTAAATTCGAGTGGAGAGATTGTTACAACATAAAATTAAGTAATAAAACCACAAGTAATCCGTAGATGCACGAGGAAGTTTCTTTTATCTAGCCACGCCACCAAATGTACATGAAAATACTGCATTTCAACCTTATCACTCTAAGCATAATGCTACCCTAAGAACAGAGAAGGACTGGCCTGTTTAAACAAGACCCATTTTTCATCCTCTTCACATATGAATGAGCTGTTTGTAGTATTTAACAAAACGAAAACGTTTTCAATGCGTGACGGAAATTTAGTGATATCTCTGTATCTGTAAAGAGTGGTTTAGATGGCATAATAATTCTGTGTTTTTTTGCTTTTTTTTTCTCAAGGACCAACACACAGCGCTAACCAACTCACAGGAAGTCCTGAAGGTATGTAATAGTTTTATACACTGTTTGCCTGTTTCGCCTGCAGCTGTTTTTTTTTTGTTTTTTGTTTTTTTTACAGAGTTTGCGCTTTTCTCTTTTCAGGAGTTACCGTGAAGGTTCAGAAGCTTTTCAAGGACGCTGGGATTCAGCTCAGCGCGAATGACATCTTCAAGCAAAAACCGCTAATGACGGTTGCAAAAATCATTGATGAAAGTGGTTTCTCTGCTTCACTAAGGCAGCGACTTGTTTTGCACGCTTTTTCCACATAGGAATTTATGCTGCTCAGTGAAAGGGAGACTGGAAAGAAATTTGCAAATTAGCAGTGCCCCCAAGACATCCCATGCGCGCACGGCTGCGGCGCAATAGGCAGAGGCGAACGGAATGACGGAAATGTTTACGACGACACGGTTAATAGGCCATCAAAATGCACGTTGCTCTTGGCAAATCATGCGTAATTGCTTCTCAAAAATGCTCGACAAGTAAGATGATTCTAATAAAGTTTTAATCAGTAGCCTCTTTTAAACAAATATCCGTGCACAAATTTCACAGCGCGCAGCCCATTAGCCGCGCTCTAAGCAACGTCCACAGCAAAACGGTACAAATTTATCGCGTCGCAGGCATATAGACCTATCTTCATCGTTGTATTACATTCGTAATACAATCATGAAGATAGTGACTCCACGCACATTATCAGTTTCAAGGGACGACGCACGAAAGGGTCCTGCCGCGACGACGGCACCAGCTGCGCCCGTCGCGGCGAGCGCTCGGCCAGTCGCGAGACTTGGCTCACCACGACGAGCCCATGTTTCGTGTTTTGAAAGCAAGAGGAATCATTATTAAATACTTTCTTTTCCTGACACTCGACCGGTGCTGTCTGCGTTGTTCATAATGCTGTTGTTATGAGAACAACCGAGGCCGCAGACTCGAAGCTACGCGGCAACCCGGAGAAGCCAGAGCGATCGGCGCAGGCAGTCCTTGTCGTGACGTCCCGTCGGGCTGACCGCCAGAGGGCGCCACTCAAACTTCTCGGGGCTAATACAGCCCAGTTCCACTATTTCTCATCGTGTCGTCCGTCTGTCGTCTTCAAGTCTGCTTTCTAAATAAGCGAAATAATTTTCCACCCCGCTCTACGATATGAAGATAAACAATTCAATTTTTGCTACTGTCATAAGGGGGGCCAATACGAACGTCACTCACTATGACGTACGTGCAATACTGCTCCTATGTTGCATAGTAACGCTGGGCATTTAAATTGACAGGGTTAAAGGCCCCATTCCTCGAAAATTTGGCTTGGCGTTGAGAACTAAAAATCAAGAGCGTGGAGCTATCAGCTAACATGGCCGCTCACTGATTATACGTAGGGTTGCCTGACGTTATGTTCGTCAAGAGCTGCCAACTCGGGCCTCCCCTTTCGTATCGAAGGGCAGTGTCAGAATTAGCCTGCAAAGACACTTGCATATATGTTACCCTCAGGCCACGCAGGGACGCTCATTCGGTTTGGTTAAAGCGGGTTTTTATAGGTGGGCTGGTAGCTCTATACGCTATCGCGTGATGCTCTTCTAGGCGGAGCTTATGTATCCCTCGTAATGTTCTCTTTTCTGTGCACTTCACGGCACGGCCCAAATGAAAGTTTCACAATGGCTCCCTAAGCGACAGGTCCGCACTTGGACAGCCATGACACACGCATTTTTATAACGACTGAAGGTATTCGAATTTTATATACGTACAGATTGAATTGCGTACAAGAAAGGTAAAACAATCAACGAAACAAAGATACGAAGAAATAAATAAATACAAGAATGAATTAAAATGAACGTCGGCTAGGAGCCACGACGAGCCAGGAAGGCAAATTCTGGAGCGCTGTCTGGCGTGCGGCTCATCCATTTCGGTCCACTGCAAGAAAAATATAAACACATAAAACTTGAGTCATTGGCCAGTTTCATTATGTTCATAGTGTTGTATTTGTTGTCGCCAACGTTGTGTATTTAAAAGCAACTACGAACACGTGACGCTGTGTTGAGAATAAAAGCAACAAAACTAAAAAGCAACTTCTTCGCTTCTCGCCTCACCACCACTTCCCCCTCACCTCCCCTTTCTCCCTGTTTTCCAGCGTACACACTTGTCCGTCCGCTCTTGTTCTGAGTTCGGCCTTGCTCCCTCCACAGTCAAGCTCGCGTAGGAGTCAAAAGACGCGACAACCAAGGGGTGTCTGTGTGTGTGTGGGTGGGGGGGGGGGGGGGGAGATAAACACATAAAAGTTGAGTCATTGGCCAGTTTCACTATGTTCATAGTGTTGTATTTGTTGTCGCCAACGTTGTGTATATATGTGGTGGGTTCCATCAAAAGTAAAAGCAAGGCGGCTTCACCAAAACTAAAGAAAATATTTTAGGAGAAAAAAAATTAATACGAAAAGATGCAAACGGTGACACTGCACGTGGTTCTTGCATGTCATTGCACTATCTTTCTTGCGTGCAAACTTTGTACGTTGGGAGTTACAGTTGGGGATAGAGAAACAAATAATCACGAAGTTTGGTAAATGCTTGTGAAAATAATAGTGGAAGGCGAGAAGCTGAAACGTCTGGTTTCTCCTTTCACATGGAAGGCTGAGATGGGACTCGATACTTCTGGGCGAGGAGTAAGCGCCATACTGTATTCAAGAACGCACGACTTCTACTCCAAGCTGCCGTTAGTGCCTGGTTTTCGTTTCAGGAACCAATCTCTAGTTGAATCAATCCTTGAGTGGACGATAAAACTTTGATCGGGAATCTGGAGTAGGCAACGGCGCTAATTTGGACGCTCCTCGACCGCCACTCCACTTGAAAACGGACGTGGAAACGTTCTCTCGTATGTGGACATCGTCTGTCGGTATACCACACTTTATATAAATGAATATACTGAGGATTCATAAAACAGTCCTTTAAACTTTCGGCTGATTGACAACAACCCGGAACTTCTGGCACGTTATCATTTTACGGGGGCGGCAGTGGCTAGCCTCTTGATGTCTCTGCCGCTAACGCCGAGCAAAGATCACACTGGTCGCTCGTCGACACCGGTGGTGCAGTTGATCATCGAATTAAATTTATGTGGAGCAGGCTCACTGCAAGTCATCACCGGATAATCAAACATCGTTTTAGAGACTACCGCGTGATGAGATGCGACGCACTTTTGACGGCTAATGGCGAGCTCAATCCGCTGGTAGCATCCGCGGATTGCCGTGAGCTTTCAGGAAACAGCGCGTTACATACAAGAAGCAGTGAACATTGGAGGCGCGGTTTAGCTGCGCTGACGTATGTGCTTCACGCCAAGCATCAATGGCTTTCTTGCCGCTTTAGGCACGTGCAGTAATTGTGAAAAGTGTAGAGCTGAGTGTGTCTACTTTTGAGCAACTTCGTGTGGCTTGTGATGCATTTGCAATGTTCCGAATCTTTTGATGGTAAAAAGATTTTTTGCCTTCCCTCTCCAATGGGCAGTACCTCCACAAATCCTAAACAAGTGCCAATACACAGCTCAGAAGCACACCCCTTGGGCTCTACTCTTTTGACAAAGGCTGTACGTCTTCATACGTGCGGCGCTGTCGGGGGAGTGCTTTGCTCCGCTCGTTCTACGGAGGAATAGTCGCATTCGACAAAAGGCATGGCTGTGCAAGCACACATTCACAGTCACGTCTCTCAGCTTGCTTGAAAATCGCGAGCGGTATTTGCTTTTCGAGAGTTGAATTTTTTGGCTAGCATTGCGAAGCGCTGCTGAGCAGTACACATTTTTTCACCGCTCATCTCTGAGCCCTCCGAGAGTAAAGGGAGAATACAACAGAAATTTAGACCAAACCAGAATAAGCGCAAGTATAAGCGCTATTTCTCGACACCTATGTCTTGTTCTACATGAACACCACGTCATCGGCAGGGTCAGCTACGAGATATGAAGTCGTTTCCGGCCAGTTTTCACATCTGCCTTCTCATACAGCCCGCAAAACATGTTTGACTAAACTGTAAATGTCAAAGTTGTTTGTAAAGAATGTTTAGAAGACGCGACATGCAAAAATGAGCGTGCTACACACTGAAAAATTCAGTTTTCGGGACAAGTTATGACTTTAATCTCCTCCCTGTGTGCTATTTGGGCTGCTTGGAGCGAAGCAGTATATCTCGTGGGGATTTATTCGAAGGGAACGTCGAGTGGCGTTCATGAAACCGAATCGACCTTGGATTCGAGGAGGGGCTGCTTTCCCCCCTCCACGGAGTGGAGGTGGAGCGTCGAGTCAAGGCATGCTTGTGAATACGGGTGGAAAACGTGGTAGGCACGTCCGTACGACTGGTTAAAGCAGGGATTTATATTTATGTCGGGTCGTCTAATTGAAAAGTGAGCACATATTTGTTATTAAACGTATGAATTATTATGCGTAATATTACTTATTTTGAATGCTTAAGTGAGTATCAAAACTAATACACGCCAATCACGGAAAGGAGCCGAAGACGGGAGGCATGAACGCTATTGCGTCACACCCTCAAATGCGGAGCTTAAGCGGTCGCTCAGTTTTCCCACATGGCTTTGTTGTCGTTACTTGCATTGAAACGTAGTTTGCGCCTATAACTTACTCAGATAGCATTTCCTCGTGAAGTTTCCCGATGTTCTGTCGCCCCACACATTGAGCACATCTCGGGCGTCGCCGAACCGGTTCAGGAATGCCCAAGCGGCACCTTGATATGGGGGGCAGTTTTTCGCAGCGGAATCGTAGTTCGCATCGTAGACAGCGATGCCGGCCAAGAGGTCGGTGTTGTTTTCCCAGCTGGTGCAAACCTAAAATAGTAAACGGTGGAAAAGCTGTGTTGACAGTACTTCTGTCGTTTCACATTAAAACTGCTAAATATTGCTTACAAAAATGCGCAATAATATTAATAACGCATAAAAAAAAATAAAACACGAAAATATTGCTGTAAGCTGCTTACCAAAATAATCATTCTTGCGTCATATATATGTACTTTTTCTTCAATTTTAGCAAAATGGCTGTGGACACGTAAGAGTGAAATTGCATTAATGCGTAATTCCAACATCAGTAGGCACATCATTCCAACTCCGAGCTTTGGTGATGGTTGAATTTGTGGAATGTGTGCAGGAGTAACCAACATCAAAGAGTACTAACAGATAGCTAATTAAACAAGTGATGCTTCGGGCGCAATATTTTAACAAGACTTTGTTTAATTATATTATCGAGCTTAGATATAGCCAAGCGAAAGTTTTATGCTGCACAGCACGGAACGATACCACACTAAATAGGTTTATTTAGTCATATTAGGCTTAAACAAGGCTAATCAAACGTAATTACGATTAGGGCCGTGTAAACAGTGCTAATGTTTCTTCAGACAGCAAAGTACTGGTTGGTTGGTTGGTTGGTTGGTTCATAGGAAGGGAAAGGCGCAGTATCTGTCACACTTGCTCTGTGGACACCTGAACCGCGCCGTAAGGGAAGGGAGGAAGGTGGGAGTGAAAGTGGATAGAGAGAAAGGGGGGCCGTAGTGGAGGGCTACGGAGTAATTTCGACCACCTGGGGATCTTTAACGTGCGCTGACATCGCACAGCACACGGACGTGGAATGCGACCTTTCAGACATATCTTTGCAAGGGCTATTGGGCTTAACAAGCCTAACACGCTCTTTAGCCTTATAAAGGCGTAATTAAGTAATTGTGTTGGGATCTGATTTCTTGACCTGTGCATCTAACCTTCAAGTGTGAAGTAGGCCTAAATAGCTTCGACCTTGACCATGGGCATGCTACTCATGGTATGTCCGTGGTTATACAGATGTCAAATTAAAGTATGAAGCTGAAATATAACCATGGTATAACCATGCACAGCATAATTATAAGAAGCTATATAAGCTTGTTTGCTGCCATAATGACATTCGATTTAGCGCCATGGAGCAGCCAAATATATTTTTTCAGGGGTTCTTATAGGCCGCCAGTAAAAAATGAGTCTGCTCGCAGACTATATGTGTAGACACCCAACCCTTGTCTACTGCCCTAGTTAGGCGGACGGAAGCTGGAAATTGGTGAAATCTATCGTGCTATGCTTAAGTGTTTTCGTAATAACATTTACAAGAAAATGTTGTATATGTCGCCAATACTTATTCAAATTTGTACCATGGTGTTGAAATATTTTTAAAGGAGCAGATATATCTACACAAACGCTGCTGGCAGCGATACGTTTTCAAGCTGAAGAAGTACCAGCTGCTGCAGCTGGAGGAGGCTCAAGTTTTAATACACGACACACTGGAGGAGTCCCTGCTAATTTTTCAAGTGAGTTGAATACAAAAAAAAAATAATATTCTTCGAACGTTTCACTTGGCAGTGTCTGAGATTGATTAAAAAAAATGCTCTTTCTGGGAAGACAAGGTTGTTCACAGGAAGTTATCTCCTGGTGCTTGAGGCCACTCTCGCAAACTATAAAAGTAAAATGTATGCTATGTTGTGAGCCGGAGGCTGAATGGCGGCAGCTTTTTAATACTGGAGCTTCCTGCAATATCGCTTCTAAGCCGCACAAATAAACGAAATGCACCGAACACCGCCCTTATGAAATCCTGGTCTGTCCTTATTCCCGGCGCTGTTTTCGATGCAGCAAGGTCATTCTTGCCGTACCACGATCTTACAACACCACCGATGTGCTTCGGGGCACAGTTAGGCTCTGCCTTTAAGGCTGTCATAAGAGAGCGTCAATGGCTCTCGTCTTCGGCTCCTCTGCGGTCCCTCGTTCGTTGATGTACACTTTGATACTAACCCTGTAACTCATCTCTTAATTTGTGTCGCGCGGTCTCACGTTCACTCGATA
>JAJIZL010036376.1:0-18624 GCA_023969395.1 Amblyomma maculatum
ATCGTTTGAGCAGCAGCATAATAAAAAAGTGATATCCAGCTCTGAAAAATAGAGCAAAAGTAGAGATCAGTCTTCAAGACAAACAACTTTTCTAGGAGGTAAAAATAAAAAAGAAGCAATGACTAGTGCACAAAATATCTCCTCTAAATTAAAATATTACGCCACGCATTTATAAATAAGAATGATGACTTCACTGAGCACTCCAATGCCTCTTTCTTGAAGCTCCTAATACCGACCTAATAGAAACATTTTCATTGACCAAAACAAAAACGAAAACAATTGAAGGATTCTTTGCGCTATTATTGCTATGGCGTGACAGCGTTATTGAATACATTCTGCGTCTAGCCTTGAGCTTCTTTGCTTGCGTACTCTTTAATCACTTACATTTAAATGTGTGGGTCTTTACTTTACACATACAATTATCATACATTCGTTAGCTACATCAGAGGTAACGAACAGAGATATGCACCCCCAGCGGTAGCAGAGGCT
This sequence comes from Amblyomma maculatum, assembly GCA_023969395.1. Lineage (NCBI taxonomy): Eukaryota > Metazoa > Arthropoda > Arachnida > Ixodida > Ixodidae > Amblyomma > Amblyomma maculatum. Next base: position 490 of record JAJIZL010036376.1, read on the forward strand.
TATATCAAAATATATACCTCAGTATACAGGCCATGAAAACCTGGCCATGTCATGCAGTCTCCTCATGTAACCCGCCGACCAATCGGCGTCTGATCAGGTTACCTACCAATTATCACAAGCAGAACTGGTCCGTAATTGCTAGCACTTTAAAGCCATTATTAGGGCGATGAAGATTCACAATAGCGAATGTAGCGAAGGCTTGAATTGGGGAATCCCAGCTTCGCGCCAGCTTTAATTCATTCTTCTCTAGAAGAGAAGTTTAGCCTCGCACGTAGGGTTGATTTTTTCTTAATTAATATTCAAAAGTTCATTTCTAAATTTCCTCCAAGTCGCATATTCTGGGAGACCGGAAAGCGTGGCGTGACATGGTCCATAGGGTCACGAAGAGTCGGACACGACTGAACGACTGAACTGAACTGCATATTCTGGTGGCGTCTTCCATAGACCCCCCCCTTAATTTGTTTTACGAGCGTGTAAGGCTGAAGTTCACTTATTAAAACCCGCGATAAAGTGATAGGGGATACTTACGCTCGGACCGACAGTCTAGTGGAAATTAAGAAGAAGAAATGGACATGGACAGGACATGTAGTGCGAAGAGAGGATAACCGATGGTCGCTGAGGGTAACAAACTGGATTCCAAGGGAAGGAAAGCGTAGCAGGGGGCGGCAGAAAGTTAGGTGAGCGGATGAGATTAAGAAGTTCGCAGGGGTCAAGTGGATGCAGCTAGCCCAGAACCGGGTTAAGTGGAGAAATATGGGAGAGGCCTTCGCCCTGCAGTGGGTATAATCAGGCTGATGATGATGATGATGATGATGATGATGATGATGATGATGATGATGATAAGCTCGGGCGTTGGTGATGCGACAAGGCGGTTTTGATTATTCTTCTGCAGCTCCCTTTGCAGATCACGTTTTGCGTGCATCCACTTTGCTACCATCTATATCATTAAGCTCTGCTTCGTGTCGCTATTATATATGCTGATTAGCACATAGTCGCAAGCTGCAACGGTACGTGAAGCCCCTAACTTATTATCCATTCCCCCCTTCCCCCCTACATCCATGCCGCGCAAGTGAGCCTGCATGACCTAAGGATAGCATGTCCGATTCGGAAGCCACGCATCCCGCAGGTCCGATTCGTATCTTCCCCTTCCATATCTCACAACCAGTTCCACTTGATTATGTGGTCTTCTGATGTCGCACAAACAGGCGGCCAATGTGCTTTAGCCATGTCGCCTACCAAACATCAACTGCCAGAGGTATGAGCCTGATTTATCGATCAAAACGCCGAAGCCGGATTTCCTGCAAAACGGTTTTAACGATGTCGTTATTATATAAAAAATGGAAGGTCGGCGCCACTTGCTTAATGAATGTAGACCCGGCCACATATCCAAATCACCCCGCCATGGTAGTTGAGTAGTTAGGGTGCTCGACAGCTGAAACCAAAGACGCTCAATCAAATCCTGGCTGAGGCGGCTACTTTTTGATGTAGGCAAAAAGCAAGGCCGGCGTCTGCTATTCCATACCTCCGCTGGTCGCAATTGCAGAGCACACAGCGTCTCTAATCGAATGAGTTGTTCTGGCACCTTAAACTCTATAAAGAAAACCAGAGAAAACTTATTGAAATTGAGAATAGAAAGGTCTGCCTTTTATTACCAGTGCCTTAGCAGAATATCAATAACATTGAAACAAAAGCTGGCTGAAAACTGTAAGGAATGCGAGGTGCATATCTGTGCATGGGTGGCTGATTTCACGACGTAGCACCGAATCCAGATGCGTGCCTTCCGGCATTCTTGATTTTGGTATAGTTTGCGCAGTACCGCTCACCTGACAACAAAATAAAAGCTTTGGCTACAATTTTCTTGCAACTTTACTCAAGGTTATCGACAGGATTTTATTGCTATAGTATCTGGAGCACCGTTCTCTTTGAAAAAATTCGTTTCGGCTTTGGCAATGTCTGCGTTAGAAAAAAAAAAGAAATTAGGAGCCTGCAGTAGCCGCCAAATAAGTTAGGGAAGTGGATAGTCCGCAGATTCTATGACGTCACAAAATTACGTGACATGCCCGGAGCTGCCAAATCACTATGCTCCTTTGAGATGGAAATCGAGCCCTTTGCTAGTGTAGTTATAGATCTCGAGTGAGGGCTGCATACACCTAGGCCACGCAGGTAAGTCGTGAGGCTTTTCATATCGGTTGGCTTTTCATACGAAGTGGTAGCTTAAGATAGATTGATTGCATTTCCTTATGACATTCATTATAGAGAAATTTTATGGCTGTGTCGGGATACCTATCTTATAAGCTAGTTGGGATTTATGCGACATAGTTCTTACGTGTAGCCTGCAGGCATGGGAAATTCTTTACGTAACCGTTTTGCAGAATGCTCTCACAATAAAATGCATGCTAAATGATTTCTTCTAAATATTACACCCATTGCAAGCCATAAACATATACACACAAGTGCAAAAATACAGTTCACAACACCAAAGTCTCTTGGTAGGGCGGCGTAAATAAACAGCAAACTAGACTCGATTGTAATAAATATGTGTGAGACAAAACAGGAACAAATTAGGTCAACTTATAACACAGCGCTTGATCGCGAAAGCTGATCCCCAAGGGGAGCACCAGGCAGGCCGATTAGCGCTGTCGCGTCTTATAGTTAAAGTCAGACCCTAAGCTTCTCTGCTTTTTTGTTTTTGTTTTTGCAAGTATGCACTCAGAACCGCACCCAATTGTTTACACTTTCGGTCTAAACATTCCGAAGGCTAATACAAACAAATGCGGAAAGACAGCAAGGTTGGTTTATGTCTACCCGTCAAGCTAGATTAGAAACAAATTTATGGTCTTCATCAAACATACTTCCTTCTTTCCAGGATGGCATACCGATTCGGCTGAAGGGCATGTATGCTATACGGCATGGAGCAGCATTTGACGTGTTCTACGCTATAATCAAGCCCTTCATGAAGGAAAAGATCGTCCAGCGGGTAAGAAAAACAAGCGTTTTAAGGTAACCGAATAAAATCAATGCAAACTTATAGCGACAGCCATACACTGCCTGCCTGGCCAAAGAACGGTCCAGAGCTCCGCAAGCCGAAGCGGCATGCTCGCCCAAAGTATAATTTGTTTCTGGGAAAAAAATGAATTCACGGCAAAGGCTCTTTCACTCTGTAAAAGTGGCGAGGAAGAGAGAAGGGAAATGGGGTGTGTTAAAAGAAAACAATTTCCGGTTCGCTATTTTAAAGTGTAAAAGTCTTCAGCAGTCCCGCAGCTGTTTATTCTTCAGTGAGTTCAGCGAACAACCAAAAGACGACTACAGCAATAAATCACCAGTGTCGCCGTACTAGGCGCTTTTATTTATGTAATGATCTCCCCTGCCGTGTTTTGGCCTTTCTTCCTCGCATTAAAAACAGGTCCGTTTGTACGGCGAAAGGTTCGAGGCGCTGCACAAAGAGATACCTGCTGACGTTCTTCCCGCTGAGTACGGAGGTAGCGGGCCTCCCCTGGACTTTGACCGTTTCTGGAATGAGCTCGAGAAGTTTGAGGAAGAGGAATTCCGGGAAGACAGCCCCTTCGGGTATGCCAGGACCAGCAACGGGGACTTCGCCACGACAGAGGAAATGGAAAATGAGGCCACGTTTCTGTAAATATGAGTGAAAATAAACAGGCCTAATTTCGCATCAGTGATATGATGATACTGTTCAAGAATATGTATCTTGCTCCAACCTTATTCTAACTATTCAAACGACGTGCTTTAGCGGTAGATTTTGAAATTGATATTGAATAAATACAGCGTAGAGGAATGTCTAAATGTCAACGCCATGGAAATAATTAGCGTGCTTAACTATAATGCGTTTTGGTGGCGAATACAAAGTATTATCATCTGCCTGAAAGTAGAAGATATCAATGAAGCCGACAAATCTGTAAAATGTAATTAACTATACATGCTGAAAGCTTTGCGGAAATCTTGTAAGGAACTAATCAAAAGTGAGATCATATGTGGCGTAAACTACAAACTTTAGTGTTCCCGAGCCCCCAGCTTTACAGCAAGCGGCACCCGGAAGTTTTCAGCCTCAGGTGCAAACCCTGCGAAGCAATAGCGGACATGATCCACATGATATGGAAGTGTTTTAGATTTGGAAAACCTGACAGAACAGATGGGTACTGGGGGCACTACTTCTCAAAAAGGACGAAAAAGGACAACATTAAGTAATCCGTCTCGACCTGCCGCTACTCAGGTCTAAGAGATCCAGGCTGGCGGCTGAAGAAGAGGACATGGCTCGGACAAAGCTGCGCCTCGGATCCTCGCCAACCTTTTGATAGGTGCAAATGAATATTATTTCTCTCTGTCTCCCGAGGCGAAGGCAAATAACAGAATAATTACTTATAGTTGTTACACCAATAGGAGCTATATACGTCCAGAGCACAGCCAGAAGTTCTAAGCTAGCTCATATTTTCAGTAAAGAGTTGCTTTTAAACTCAACCTTTCGCGCGTAATAAAAAAGCACAAAAACACTAAACAAATTAGAATTAGAAGACACTATACGCGAGCGAAAGGGCGGTTTTTAGAGTCCCACGTTGTAAGTAGCTTGCAAAGCCAATTATTAACAACAATTCCGGCCGCAGATGTTGACATCATTTAATGACGCTATTCCGTTTGTTTATCGCCTTCAAGGCATTTTAGTCCGTAAGCTCCGCCAATAATTAATACCCCATATTGCAGGTGTTTACACTATGTGGCAAAGCTGTAGCGCGACGGTAACCAATTCCGCCTACATAAGCGCAGCAGCGGGTATATGCCAGCGACGTCAGCTGCAAAATATAGGTGGAAAGTTGCCCCCTTTTGCTGCAAGCAGCTGTGCAAGCTGCGTCGGTTAATAAGTACCCATCGCTTTGTTTTGATTTCTCTCGTCGTACAGGTTCACTATGTCACCAGATAGTGCGCTGATGTACGCACAACGAAGTCGTGCCTTCGTCTTTCTTTCCGTTAAACTTTTTTTTTAATTTAGTGAGCGCGCACGCGCTCAGTATGCCCTTGGTCTGGAGTTTGAACCGGCGTGCATCCTGCACTCAATGTCGGGCGTCTATACCAAGCGATGCGTGGACGACATGATCGACATGTCGGAGGGAGCGCTCCCTGTGAACTTGCAGCGAATAGCGGAGGAGGAACTCGGGGAGACACCGGAAAGGAGAAGACTTGCTCTTCAAAAACATTTGCAGCTTTTGGAAGCTAAGTCATCGTTGAAGCCACACCAATACAAGAATATCGAATAGGTATAAATGAGATCCAGCCTGTTTTAATCAAACCTGACGTAGTCGCACATATTACTGTAACGAAAAAATGCGTGCCACATGCCGACCTAGTATTGGTTAGTTGGCAGCGCCTAGCGCCGACGCCGGAGTTCCTAAAGGGCGGGACTTTTGCGTCCTTACGTTAAAGCTCGCAGTGCCCTGCTAAGCCCACTCTCACCCAATCCCTGCCTTGAAAATCAATTCCTACCTCTTCTGGTCCAATCTATTTCATCACTTCCTAGAAGCATGTAGAAGCCCGCTCCTGTGAGTGTGGGTATGCTCCAAAGTTAATATAACGCGACGTAGGCAAATTCCTGCTCTGAACAAAAGTCGTAGCTGGCATTCTCGGCGTTGGGAGCCAAAAATGAAGAGCATGCATCTAGATCTTGAGAGTTTGGCTGGTGACATTATCGGGAACTGACTTTCCGGTGCATTGTGCGACATCACATGAACACATCGCATAAGCGGTCCGTGAGACCTGAGAAATCGCGTAGATTCTTCGAGATTAGAAAATGATAAACAATTCCAGGACCTTCGAATCACGAGTCAAATAAGCTACCCTAGGCCACGCAGGTACGTTCATACGATTTCTTAAAGTGGTGCTTATATCCACGTGAGATGGTCTATGTAATGTGGTACCTTACGACTGTACGCTGCAAAGAGTATGTGCAAAATGACGGAGATTGCAGCAAAGCTTGCCCTTTGCTGAAACCTTAACCATCAATAAGAATATTTGTGGTTAAGATCTCAGTAAAGTACATGTATGCCAGCGGGGACTCAGGAGGGGAGCCGCAGACGGGAGCCATTCACTTTGTCGTGGCGTAACCTTAAACGTGAAGTTTCTGCACACCCCCTTTCTCCCCCTCCCCACCTTTTAATGTTTTTTGTTTGCCTTCGCGTAGGATTTCGCACATTTATGCATTTATATTACAGTTTACTTCTGGGTGCCTGTGCTTTATCTGTGCAGGCATGGACTTTATTGTTTTTTAGACATTATTGATTCGCCCTGACCTATTTATTGCACCTTTACCCTGTCAAAAGAATTGATAGAATTTTTTCAGCTGTCAAAAAAGTTTCTGCGTTGTTTTTGAACGTGCGGTCGTTGTGATAAAATAAATTTCTGTAATAACATCATAAATTTGTGTAGTTCCATCGGAAACATGCTACAAAAAAACAAAAACAAAATCAAAAACAAAAAAGCTACTGAGCTATACAATGAGCTTGAAAATGAAGAGAAATATAACGTGATGTTAGATCAAGAGAATATTATGCCGTATCTTTTTCTTCGACAGAGCATTCTTGTCTATTATATGCTTGTGGCACGGAAAGAGCGTGTTTATTTCTGATGCCTCATTTTATTGAATGCCAACTTACGCAGAAATGATTTCGCACACACATCGTGCCAGATAAGACAGGTGCCAGACGCAGAGTTTTTGTATATGTTCCCTCTAGCATATAGAGGAATGCTGCTAGCCAGGAAGGTGGGAAAGCGGCATTTGGCTTTGCTTCGTTTTTAGCATACGGCACACAATGTAGGAAACAATGTACAAAGCTCACACAGGCAGCTAAATTATGTTAGGTGCATGTTTAGCAGTTCGATGTTCTGCAAAAGCAGGTGGCCAATCTGACCCGGAATGAGCTGTACCTTTCCTACCTGCAATCTGCTTGCAATGACGACTTGAGGAATATTTCCTTTTTATGTTTACGTACTGATGGAGATCATTTGAAGCCAGCAGTTTTCGTTCTTTCAGCCTCATGCAAGTGAAATAAGAAAGCGATCAAAAGGGAATAATTCCGAATGATGCAGAAGTTAGTGGTGTCTAAACATCCTCAAAACGCCCGAAAACGAGATAGATCTTACCTGAAGACAACAGACAAAATTCCGATGAGACCTCCAAAGAAAAACTGCAAGGCACTGAAGCCTAAAATTGGCTTCTGAATTTGACATTTAGAGGCGTGAACGTACAAGGAAGTGCAGAGTGAACAGCAGCTCGGCTGAGAACTATAACCGCAAAGAAAACGGTAGAAATCGTGAAAGCGTAGCCTGTATTTTTTCTTTTCTGCCCTACTGCATTAACCATACCTTGCTACTATTTAAAAACGTCCACATGTAGCAATTCGTCTTATTAATCTTCACGATGGCTCGGCGATGTCGGCCGCAGCACTGACCTTACTTCGATTACGGCCGACTCTGGCGCCTCATCGTAATACTGCTCAGATTCTCGTAATCGCTCTGGTGTTCCTGATATACTGCTAGTCGAACCAACTGAACTCAATGAAGCCGTGGTCGGTGATCTCTGGCGTGTTACACAGACGGCAAATCACCGGACATGGTAAAAACTAACGAGGAGAGTTGACGATCCGTGCGGACACGCTGAAATAACTCTTCCTGCGGACGCGCTCTTTCCACAGCTCCCGTCCATGACCTAATTTGATCGTTCTAATAATTAAGATATCATTTAAACGTTTTACTTACTTTCTTCGTTATTCCTTCTATCTGTATATGTTGTTATTCAACTGTTATATTAATTATCTCTGTAACTCATTATTGACAGTTCATACGGACACCTTTTGATGACGCGGTCTCTCTGAATGTTCTGCACGCCACACCTTAGGCAAGGAATGCTTTGACATCAAAAAGAGATTGCCTTGCCCCATTTTCTGGCTTCTAGCATACGTAGTTCTAGTACAAAAAAAAGCGATTACCTGAACGGTACCAATTATCTCCCTATCTAAAAGTCATTTATTTGCAAGTTTATGGATAGTACCTTATCTGGCTTATGCAATTTCTGTAAAAATAAAATGATTTCTTCCTTTTGACACGCCTTTAGAAGTTTATTAGAGTTTTACGAGTTGCTCATTAAAATTCATGAATGTGCTTTTTGACTGATGATGACGGACAGACTTGCGTTGCTTTTTAAAGTTCAAGCAAGTTGTTTAATCGCGTCATTCGCAGCAAGTTCCCACTTGTTAAACTTCGGGATCCTGGTCTTTTGTTTGTATTCCTTAAATAGATTCACGCTCATTTTTCTGATAGGAGATTGTGCGTTGATGTAGAAATTCTCATATTCGAGTTTTACAAATTTCACGAGGTGCCCCAGGGCCGTGTACTTCATCCGAGTTTATTACTTATCTGTATGAATGATTTTGTTGTAACCGTAATAGCGTCCAAAATAAAAAAAATTTCAGAACCCTGCAGGACCATACTGGAGAAATGTGAAAACCTGAGCGTTGCTGCTCAGAAAAACAAAAGTTGCATAGGGGAGTGGTTACCGCTCTCGGCTGGGGTGTGGAAGGATAGTGATTAGAATCCTGCCGTGAAGACGATTTTTTTTTCTTAATAATTATTGGCAGTTCATGCAGACACGCTCTTCCCGCACACTCTGGTGACGCCACCCATTAGACAAGAAATGTTTTTTCATTATTATTAGCGTACTTGAAAATGACAGCCAAATATTCCAAATCATCATTACAACGCTGCAAATCAAGCATGCCTGCAGTCAGACTTGAATCAACGCCTTCAAGGGTATGACGCGACCGTATTAGCAACAACCGTGCTCAGCTACACGTACGCATCTTTGTTCTCGTACAGAAACTCTGCCCCTCGCTTAAAAAATAATCTCTTAATTTTAGCACGAATGCACCGTTTCATGAGGTCTGATCGGGCAATCAGGGTGTACGCCACAGATGCTTCGCATTTCCTTCCTTGTAAGCCAATTACTAGTGAAAGCATTAGGTAAAAATGTTAAACAGTGATGATGGTAGTTAATAGCAAATACTAATAAAATATTAGACCACAATAATTAGTGGGACAAAAATAAAATGAAAACTAATAATAACAAGAAAAACAAATAAAGTAACATCTTGCGGCGCTCCATGGTTGTCTGCATAGGCACACCGCGCAACTGCTACGGCACGTCAGACCACGCCAAGATGGCGAGTGAGCCGGGTCCTTCTACTGTTTCTAGAGAAGAAGCGCGCCGTGTCCGGAGGGCTGAGCTTGAACAGGAGAGAAGACGCCGTAAATGTGAACATGATGCCTAACGTGTGTATATCCTAGAGCGTAACCAAATCGAAACTTATAGCAAAAACAAACAAACAAAATACCGACCAACAGCTAAACGCAAATTAGACCGTGTTTTTGCACATTTAACTCCGTTTAGCCTTAGTTACAACCCTGCTAATTTTGAGGCGAAAGCCTTTAAGTACTCATGCCTCGCCATCGTGTCCGTGCGTGCGTTAGCAGCGAGCGCCCGCGAGAAGTGTCCTACTTCTTCGCAAGATACTGCGGGAAACCACAGGATTCCACTTGTAAATCATACTGATGACGTTTATCTAATCGTCGTGGGGGATGGATAGGGGGCAGGAAGAATAAGATGCGGATTTGCAGTGCTGCATATGAAATGCATGTGCTGGAAATCGGCAGATTGATGAGCACAGTTATAGGCGTTGAGTTGCTCGAGAAATGGAATAAAAAAGTCTGCACGTTGCATTCAGTACTTTTTATGCGAAGCATATTAACGTAGGTTTCGGGCCTTCGCGCGACGCCCGGCGGTGGCCACCATTGACCCTGAAGTGGGGTCACGTGACATGACGTCACGTGATGACATCACACCGGCTGCAGATGGGGCCTCATATCGCGCCGTCGGACATCGCCCGGCGGAGGCCTCCACGCTTCGGTTCGCGCCGTCACGCGCGACGCGGCGGCGGCACCACCATCGCTGCATCACGTGATATGTGACGTCATGCCAGGGATGAAGCGGCCCGCGCCCGCCGTCGCGTCAGTCTCTGTGCCCGCAACCGCGCCAGCGTCTTTGCGCCGGGCGTGTATGCGGTCAAGATGCCTACGACGATTAACCTAAAACCCCGTCTCCGTTACTTAGCCCCATCCACACTGAGGCAGCTGCTTAACATGCTTCGCATCTACTGGGCTTAACCTTGATAAGCCTCCAATTTTTTGTATTCTACAAACATGAACCTTTCCGGCCGGAACCGTTTGCATTCTCGTTACCCCTAAGACACACAAGCACGTACAGGGGAATAATATAGCAGTCAAAAGAAGCTTCCGTCGTTGCTCTCGCAATTCAACTAGGCTTAACCAAAGCTTAACCACAACTAATTTTAGATTCAAATCATCTATATACTGGGATTAATGTCCGGGAAAGTGCATGTTTTGTGAACAAGGTAGTCCACAGGTAGTCATCTACTGGGATTCAAGTAAATCTACTGAGATTCAAGTCATCTACTGGGACTAATGCCCGGGAAAGTGCATGTTTTGTGAGCAAGGTAGTCCACAGGTAGTCATCTACTGGGATTCAAGTCATCTACTGGGATTGATGCCCGGAAAAGTGCATGTTTTGTGAGCAAGGTAGTCCACCTCCATATCACCTCAAGCCTGTTTTATTTGTATGGAGTGTTGCGGTCTTTGGACTCTGCCGAGCTAATCAAGAAATCTTGCAATCCTGACACGCATAATAAATTTCTAAAGGAAACGCTGGACAGCAATAAGTTTTTTTTTTATTTCGGCATATTTTTGTCGCTGTGTTGGTATCGCAGTGCCGGATTTGCAGGCAAGACTTCGCATAACGTACAGAGCACAATGTTTTTCACCCAATGCAGGGAATACCAATAACACCATGGTGGAATGAGAGAACTAGACGGTAAGGACGTGCTCTCCAAAATGGACGCGGAATTTGTTGCGTATGAGCTCGAAGGACGACCGTCAGTTAAAACAGCTGCGAATTGCCTCAGATGCAGGTCTGCCACTATTTTTTTTCTCTCCTGCAACACGTGTGTAATAACTGGTTTGCAGTGTAAGGAATGCGTTCAAATGCGCATAAATAAGGCAGTGTACTTTCTCGACTGCAAGGCTTTTATTCACTGATTGTCCGCGTGCTCTCTGTCCCGAGGTTTAGGCGGAGTGCGTCCTCCGTGCAATGTCGGGCGTCTATACGAAGCGGTGCGTGGACGATGTGATTGACACGTCAGAAGGAGCGCTCCCTTTCAAGTTGCAGCAGATAGCCGAGGAAGAACTAGGAGAGACGCCCGCGAAAAGACGACAAGCTCTGCAAAAACTTGCACAGCTTTTGCAAGGTAAGCCCTCGTTTCAGCTACACTGGTGTGATAATAACTAATAAGTAGTAGAAGTTGGCTGGTTCAATCGGACACCCTCTATTTCACAGAATGCTGGATATGAAAAAAGTCATAGACGATCAATGATGCGATTATAGTTATACGCATGGATATTAATTTCCGGAAAAATGCAGTACATGAACGTGTTATCGCCTATATGGAAACAGAAATTTTAATGCTTATTTCTCAAGAGGCCTGTCGAAGTTTACTAAAACGTACCAACTAGCTCAAGTTTCTGCAGCTTCTAAAGTTGCATCGCTGTTTTTTATTAGCCTGCATTGTTCAGCAAGTACAACTACAAACACTTCTGAGACAGAAGGGAACCGCTCTACAGACATCCGGCGGCTTCCATAATCAAACGAGAAGTAAGCGCCGGGGTGCCACTACACCTCCAATCAACGAGTTATCTGCTATGTTTCAGATAGGTAACGCCTGCCAAAGACATGCTTGCCATTTTTCGAGGATTCAAGTGCTCAATAGACAGGTGAAAAAGTTCCAGTGTTTGCCAAAGGCATGGTCGTGATTTTTATGACCCCGTGGCTTGAAATGATGAACCCTGCCGACGCCACCGAACATTTTGTTGTTTTTCCGACATGGACGGAGCTAATGTTAGTGCGTTAAAATTTACGCGTCACAACTAGATATTGTCGCTGAGTTGCCCAGCTATATAATTTTCGTGCGCGGGATATCTGAGGAGCGAGACTCCCCAGTATTTTCTCAGAAGATGGTGTTTAGTGCCTACGTTTAATTTAGCTTTTATCTTTCGCACTCACGGATCATTCAAGCCAGAACATGCTCTTCAATCACCCGCTATATACCGATTTGAACGTCGTACAGCTATATAATTTTCAAATTTGATGTCACTGACACCGGCCTATTGTGGTTCGATCCTATGCGTGGTATCTTGCAAAATGTTCAAGTTGAGATTTTATGCGCACTGTGAGTAGTTAGCCATTGCTGTATTACCTGCTCAGCGCACTGTTGGGAGCGTCTTTCTTATTCAACAATAGAAGAAAGCACCGCTAAATCATCCTCAGTAAGCGCTTCAGTAGGCACTTTGGTGTGTACGGCGAAAAAAGGCTGGCTTATAGAAACCGAAGCAATTCAAGGCGCCAATACCGATGCCGTCATCAGATCAGAAGTTATAAACAAATTGTAATAAATAGCATCACTAATGCACGTCCCACTTTAGTGATTGATTCCATCAGAAGGCATGTAGGCTACGGAAAGTTTATAGCAGTTTGACAGCCGAGCTTGAATAACCGGTACTTATGGAGGAAATAAATTGAAAGTTGCGGGATGCTCGAACTGAGAAGCTTGAGCATTGTCCAGTGTGAGGAAGCTGGACTAGCTTAATACGTAGTGGCTGACTTGTTGGTTCATCATTCTGTGGACTACAGCACAGTAGCAACACGGACAGAACAAGAGAGACGGACGCAAGCATAGAAGATTGTTGTTTTTGTGTCTGTCTCTCTTGTTCTGTCCGTGTTGATACTCCGCTGTAGTCCTCAGAAGGCTGGACTAGTTCTACACAGTATATACTAACGCGCACGAGCGATATAAACCTTAGACTGACAAGGAGAACAAAGAAAAAATGCGAAACTACATGTTAAACATATTTTCAGCACAATGTCTTTTCGTTAGAGCAATTCTTAGGCATGTATATATTCGGAGTGGTTTGAAGTGTGTTAAAATAAAATGCACTCCAAATCGAGGCTGAGCGACGACCAACTTTACATGTGCCCCAATGTGTGAGCCCTGAAACTGGCTCCTCGCCAGAAACTTGTTTTACTCACTCGAAGGGAATCTTGTTTTGCGGCAAAAAAAGAAAATAAAAAGCCCTCAAGGCCTTCTTATGCGCACAGTTGCTCGACATACACACGCAAATACCCTAGGGTCAGTGACAGCGTTATATTCTTCGGTTTTCCTCGTTATGTCTTATTTTTTTTTACTTTTCGGCCTTGTTTTCTTTGTGGATCGCAGACTTCTTGGACAAGTGTCAGAGCGTTACCACCGCCGTGAAAACCGCGAACCCAGCAGGCACGTATTTCCTGTCTCTCTTCTCCAGGAAAGCGAATCTGTGTAGTTGGAAGATTGCCGGCGGCTGATTAACCGAAGATCATCGCATCGAGCATCGCATGGTACTTTGAGGAAGCGAAAAAGGGTTACAGATTGCCCTTATTCGGATATTCTGTAGCACGGCCCTCTACATGGTATCTTATGAGAATACAAAGCATCCATTCCAGTTTTTCTAGTCGAAGCTGAAACAAGGGACAATAAAAGAGCCTACTGTTAAATGTGTGAACACTCTGCAATTATTTTGCTGCATTCGGGATGAAATAGGAGTGTAGAGTAACTGCCACGATGACTCCTATTAAGAATTCTTTCGTTAGCAATAGATCAAAAATTCTCGTTGTCACTTGACTATTGTGTGGCCTTTATTCGTCTTTCCTTCTTAAAGGCCTCAAACTGCTCATTAGTGGCGTGCCAGAAAATGTGCGCCAGATGCGATCGCAAGATTCAGCAGGATTCCGCGGGATATCGGTGGGGTTCTGCCATACAGTGACGGATAGTTTAGTTAATGATAGATAATGATATTCAGTGATGAGAAGGAGATTTTCTTTTTCTACAATCTCTATCTGGAGAGAGTAAGTGAGAGAGAAACTCTCTTCCCCTCGCCTCTTCCCCTCGCTTTCCTGTTTTTTTAGAGAGAAGGAGAGGGGATGTCTACTCTCTCTTTCTCTCTATAAAGAGAGATACTCCATTCCTATCTCACTATATCTCACTCTTTACTCAGTCTCTCTCTCTTTCTCGAGGAATCATGTTTGTTCCAATGATCTTTACAGGGCGGCCAAAATGCTTTCGACTTTATGAACGTAAGGTGATTCAAGTGCTCCCCTCAAATTTTTTTGTTGTTTCTTGCAACATGTACACTCCCAGCATTAGCATTACGGAGCGCGACCCAAGATAATTTTTGTTTTTTATTCTGCGTAACCTAGCGAATATTACGAAGGGCGTTGTAAATACGCGAGCACGGGCCACTGGTGCTCGCGTATGAACCCAAGCAACGATAATATTTTGTCTGAGGAACACATGAAAAACTTTCAAGCACATGAAGAATATACCGTAATATTACGCACACAGTTGAACGTACACATTCAAGCCTTCTTATAGTCAATGTGACTGTTACACAGATTGCACTGGTTGTTGTAAGAGAAATTTGTAGCAAGCCGAATATTTATAATGCAGTCTATTGTGTACTAGTGGAGTAAAGTTCTATAAAAACTGAGTTGTGCTCCACTGATCCTTCAGGACTACTTGCAGCTGTATCAGTTACCTAGTGTCAAACTCCGGTCAAAGCGTCCACGTAGGACGGCAAATTGGAGAGGAGACGCACTTCGCATGACTGGCTGGGTAAACGAGGTAAAACGAGTGCCTAATATTGAAGTTTCTGAAATTACTGCTGTTGCTTGATGACCGATCGTAGCTAAAGCTTCGCTTTGAACGTTTCCCTTGTCTCGCGGCCCACAAAGCTCGAGCTTTGTTCAGCAGGCATGTACACACACAATCATGGACCATATAACATGTTGGCGCTTTTTTAGTCGGCAGTTCTCTGCAATGAGAATGTCCACGTTTCCTGCTTTCTTTTTTGCGACTGAAGTTTTGAGCTGAGATGTGGGGATCACAGCATATACGCGATGCTCTCTGACTGAAGTGCTGGCTGGAAGCGCGAATTTATAAAATGTGCGACCTAGCTTAGAAAGGCCTCCCGTTAACGATGACCTAGTTAAGCAGTCACTGTTGTTCGCTGTATCTGAGGCGCGGCGCCTAGCCATAATGCATATTTGGTGGTAGCTCCGCCCTCAATCGTAATAAGCGAGTCTTCGTTATAGCTGCACTTGCTATAGACCAGGGCAAAAACATAAAGAAAAAAAAAAGAAATTGGGCGCCACCGTGTTAAAGCCTCTCTAGCGTCATCTGTTGAAAGGGGATGGAAGCACAACTTCTGAACTGCTACCAGAGTTGACAGGACACAGAGCTTATGCAAGAGAGACGGCCAGTCGACAACGGTCGGTAAGCTCGGTTTTTCTTTTTCTTTTTTTGAGGCTACGAGGCTTAAAACGGGAGATGCTTATGCGGCGAGATAATTTTGCCCGACATGGTATTAATACCGCTGTCGGAGTGAAGGCATCTTATAAACGCAGACTCATACGCTTTTTGTGAAAGGGGGTTTAAACGGTCAAAACCACCGAAGCACTATTCTTTTCGACATGTGGTATTAACTGTCTTGTCTGGAAGTACGGGGGACATTTAGGCTCCGTTTTTAAGGGTTTGACAAGAAAGAGTTAAAAGATCCCATTTGTCGGCTCCCTTTGAGGGTCATCTTCTGCGTCCATTCACTTTTCAACTCGCTCAATCTGCAGCGTTCAATTTGTGCCTGTATCAACCCACCCATACTCCTTATCATAAGGTTGTAGCATACATTAAGTGAAAGAAAACAACACGTAGATATGAATGGCCGCTTTAACAAACCCGTACGAAGGTGCTTGTATGGTCTACGGGGTACGAATCAAACTGGTTATTTAAGCACCCTTCCATCTCGAAGGCCAAGGCGTAACGTTCGCAGAGCCTCTCAACACGGCAATGTCAAGTTATCTAGTGACGACACACAAAAATAGACGGCGGGACCTTTGCGGCCATAATACGTAGCAGCTTACACCTGAAAAAGACATGCATATAATATTTAGCTCCTAACGTCGATAATGAGACAATACCAGCACCTGATGTGACCACAATATTAACCTTAAAGTCCCAGTTCTGTAGAAATTCTGTCTTCGGTGCTGTCGGCGTTATTGGCGGTCGCGTTGTGAGCGAGCGGAAAATCAATGGCACAGCTCCAGCAGTTGACAGTTGGGGGCTTGCATTGCCGGGAACTGACTGGTCGTAGCGTTTCCTGATGTGACGCGACCACGTGACATCATGAACGATTTGGCAATTGCCTACCAGTTCTGTTCTGTGCTTTCAGATAGGAGGATGAGATTCGAATCAGCCGGAAGTCGAAGGCCCTCGCATTCCTACCTTCCCTAGACCCATTAAGCGTGGTAAATGCTCATAACCACGAGCACCCTTAGCATATGCTAGGATTCTAGACGAATATAGCCAGGGGTTATTAAAATAAATCGAGTTAAAGTATGTGCGCGCATGTGTGGGCCGGCAAAATGTCTTCGCTTCCACAAAACATAACTAGGTCAATGATAAAGCAAATTTAGAGAAACTGTCGTTGTTGCTCCTTGATAAATTATTTGCAGGGACGCAAGGTGAAGAATCCGACTGAAAATGGTTTTCCACATGTGCTTTCGGGTTGTAAATCTCTATTACCCAGTTCATTGTATAAAAATAAAATGCCTATGCTGCCTATATTAATGTTTTTTGAAGAAATCTCGTTGTAAACGGAATGCGAGATTTTCTGCTGGCGAACACGTCATTTGTTTACCCCGGCATGCACTGTATCTCTGTCAGTAGCTTTGATGCTATGATTCAACATACCACTATTTTTTTTTAGTTTTTACTTGAAGGAATATACTGCACTTTAAAATAAAAAGTTGCAGTAATGCTATCATCCAATTACTACTCTAGTGGTTTTGAAGAAACTAAAAACTTTCCCTTCCTGTGGCTTTTAGACTTCAAAGGCGTTCAAGTTTTTCTTCAATGATCTTCGCTTTATGCATTTACACATTGCTTGCCTAATTACAATATTTCATCTATGTTTACTTACACCACGCTCAAACTAGTTCCAAAGTTACCGGCGAAAATATTTGCGGGACACTTAATCCACATTTAATGGTATGATGCAACAGCGTGAATGGCTCACGACTGCGTCTTCTCTGCAGATCACCGTTCGCGTGTGCGTGTTTTACTGCTCGCGTTATCAGTAATACCTTAATTTGTGCCTCTATTAGCCTACAAATTCCCGATATCGTGCAATCGTAACATTCCACTGCTGCTCAGGGGCTAGTTCTATTGCTATATGCCTAATGAGGCGGGTGGAATCCTGGCAGCGGCGGCTGCTTTTCGATGGAGGCGAAAGGCAAGACGCCCTTGTTTGAAGCAGTGAAAGCCTATGACACAGCTAACTTTGCGAGCACAGATTTAAGTTGTCGTAGATTAGTGCGTTAATAAAAAAAAATTACTAAAACCAAAAGTTTTGAAACTAGAAGAAGACCAAAAGCGAAATAGCAGTGTCGCGAGCAGCGATGCTCAAAAGCAGACAACCATAAAGTCAACGCATTTTTGCTTATTTGGGCTATCATAAGCTTAGGCCTTAACGCCACTATCTTTCAGCCAGTAGTGACAGAGGCCATGGCAGCCTCGAAACACTTGTCAACTCCACGAGTTTGAATGGAGTGGGAAAATTAATTAATTTATTCATTTTTCAACTTAGACGCCTGAGCAATCAATAAGCGATTTGCTACCTAAGTACTTGTGCCGAAAGTCTTTAAAAATAAGCGAATAATATAACTGGCAGTGAATGTTGGATCAAGAATCCTCCACAATACTAAGACAGCAATGAAATCAATATTAACATAAGAAGTTCTTTCCAGCATTTGATTCGTTCTGATTGTTGTCTTTTTTTCTTTCAGAGGAAGAGGAGTTGAACGCCAGGACAGACAACGAGTTCCTTCTGCGCTTCCTGCGGGTCCGCAAGTACAACCTGGAGGCA
>JAJIZL010036376.1:18634-32215 GCA_023969395.1 Amblyomma maculatum
AATTGTTTTAAAGAAATTATTTCACTCGGCTATGCTATTTGTAAGAGAAGCACGAAATCTAGAATCACGGGAAATAAAAATTTGAAAACCTAATTAACTAATTAGTCAGTCAGCAAACTAATGAAAGCATTATGCCTCGTATCTTGTGTTCTCCGTAGTTCCAATATATCTGTAAGGATAAATTAAACCTAAAGTCAGAACCTTTCTTTAGTTCGTGTGCAGTGCGATGTCAGTGCACGTTAAAGAGCCGCAGGTGGCAGAAATTTCCGAAGTCCTTCATTACGGCGTCTTTCATGGTCTGAGTCGCTTTGAGACGTTAAACCCTACAAACCAAACCAGCCCAATTGCCTTTCTTTATCAATTTTTGACCTTCGGAAAACCCACCCTGTATACGGCTATTGTTTAAAAATGCAGGGTTGTTAAAGTTGGGTTTAATATATACGTCCAGTTATCTTTAGTGTGGTATCTTATGACTGCGTGCGAATGGAAATGTGTCAGATTTGAAAGATACTCATTTAGCCAGTACTGATTGAGCAGGCATCAAATTGCATGCCTTTAGAGGCAGAGTATATGGCTGTGTTCGCACAAGGATGCACAAAAACGCACTCGACCCCGTCCATAATCCTAGCCACAGGGGATCGGAAGTGTCTTAAGAACATATTTCTCATCGCGTGTCGTGGGCCGGCTTCAGGAATATAAAGGAGTCACCACCTTAAAAAAACACAAAAATTCATTTTTCAGTTTGGTTTGTTAACATGATGGTAGGTCATTTTTATAAGTACATAATAATTCATCTTTCGTTAAAGGCGCGAAATACACACGGACAAAAAAAAAAAAAAGGGCAATGAGACTGAGGGCCTTCGAAGGCGCTCATCTAACACCTGTCGTGGTAGAAATATATCGTCTTTTGTATCAGCCCGTTCTGTGCTGTTATCTTCCTCGTGCCCGTATGTGTTTTGCGCCTTTAACCAAAGATACACTTTAAGCAACTGGTCCAAAAAATGTTTAAATATACAAATGGCAAAATTTATGGCGACCCTTAGCTAATAGCAGTATAAAATTATTGTTTTTTTATTCTCAATGTTTTTTGACAAAGACCTGGCTCTTTTGAAAATCTCTAATTATGAAACACAATGAAGCTTCGCTGCACGCTCGCAGAGGCCCGGAAAATTTATTGCACACAGTTATCAGTTCTTTCTTTAAAATATAAGCAAATAAATGAGAAAACATGCAAAATCATGCTAACGTCGACGGTGTTATTCATACGGTGAGTCAGGTAAAAAAACACCAACATTTAAGAATAAACATTGGGAACATATCAGTCAGATGGCAGGGTCTTCCTTGTCCACAACATTGCTTACATTGTTGAACGCCTAATCTCTTAAACGCGACAATGCATTGCTTCATGTTACTGGATATTGTGAGACTGTGGTACACTTTGACACATCAGGTAACTTGGGATGATCAAGCAATCTATAAGCTTTTTGTCTTGGCCTCTTTGCAGGATCATGGATACCAGAGCAATCTCCGTACGTGGAAGTACAGCGCGCTTGTATGATATGCTTAGAGCACCTAGCAAAGGACCCGGCGACGCAAACCTTGGGAATAGTCATGCTATTTGACTACAATGGCTTCACGTTGGATAAAGTGCTGGCCTGCAACATGGGCATTATTAGGCGTGGACTGGAATACTTACAAGTACGTGCCACCGTTTGAACAATAATATAAGAACATCAACATTTAATGATGTGACAATGTAATAAAGACGTGATGTGCAGGAGGACTGAAGTTAGGTGGGCGGACGAGATTAAGAAGTTCGCAGCGATCAAGTGGATGCAGCTTGCACAGGATTGGGTTAATTGGAGGAATATGGGAGTCTTTCGCCCTCCTGTGGGTACACTCCGACTGAAAATGATGATAATGATGTTGATGATGGTGGTGGTGATGGTGCTAGTGGTGGTGGTTGTGGTGGTGACGTGCCTAATGTTCATAATAAACTAGCAAGAAATACTAATTAACAAGACCGAGGATTTTGCAGGGAGTCGAAAATGAGCTCACAGTGACTAAGGTACAAAAACATTTTGCCTTTTCATACAAAGTTATAGAGGACGTTTATAAAGAGGCCGGGGAACATCAATGAAGTCAGGGCCCTTATTGCCGGCTCCAAGTTGCTTTTTTGTAGGTGCTCATATTAGCGAAATATTTGTTTTTTGTGTGTGAAACATGACGCGTATATATTGAAAAAAGAAAAAAAACTTTCAACAAACCATTTTTTCGATGAAAGTTTGTTCCTCGTCTAAATAGTTGCAAAACGAGGCAATAAATTGCGACATCATATCTTTGAGTCCGTTTTCCTTTATTCGTACGCTTGAGCGTATAGTGCTATTTATTAATTAAAGACGAACCCTATTGGTGACTTCAATACGTCTTCTGTGGTTCTGCTCGAAAGACCAGGAGTTTTACCGGCGTGTAATAGACAAGTTCACATATCTGAGCTTTCACAAATTATGAAAGACCGAGAGCCACCACTGCCCTCAATGCATCAGTAGAGATAGAAAGACCCTTTAATGAAGAACAGAGATTTTAGCCGGCGTTTATATTTCGCTGACATGCTACTCTTTGTAGGAAGGGGAATTGGGGAGGAAAAGATGGAAAAAGAATCGTGATGAGATTAAAGAAAATGATGGGGGAGATAAAATGCGGCCATTAAATATGTTCTAAGGTGCGTCGTGGAGTAATGGTATAAAATGAAATGATGAAATGCATAGTCCGATAAATGTGCATATAGAGTTCACAGAGTGAAAAATGCAGAAGGGTAACATTCAAGGTGAACCTAAAGTTTTTCTAAAAGTCCATTTTTTTTAAATACGCAAATAAAAAGTTCATAGCGAGTCTCTGTTGCCTAGGGCAGGCTAAGAAA
This sequence comes from Amblyomma maculatum, assembly GCA_023969395.1. NCBI lineage: Eukaryota > Metazoa > Arthropoda > Arachnida > Ixodida > Ixodidae > Amblyomma > Amblyomma maculatum. The sequence goes on from JAJIZL010036376.1 coordinate 21,555, forward strand.
CCTAAAACAATGTCCATTGTTAAAGGCACTGGGGAGAGCTTTTCCAAGCTATATTCGTAGTACGCACGCTCGTCAGCGTACGCAGGACACATCCGAGTAGGATATGTTGCGCAGTTTGAACCGAACCACAGTTGTTACAAAGCGGATTAATAATTTGACCAAAACGGTACCGCAAGCTATTTGTATATGTACAGTTCAGGCGGAGTCGGTGGTGAAGAGTATCTAGTTGGCGAGGAAATTTCGGAGGGAGTCTTGACCTTTGATGTGGGGCAATTGAGTAAAGAAATTGATAGTGATTTGTCTGCGAGCTCCAAAGTCGATACATTGCTTCGGCAGCAAATTGTTCAGGCAGTTTGGATGAATCAGATTTCATCAAGAAGGTCCGAATGTATCTTTAATATTGGTGGCCTTTACGAGCCGCTTCATCGACTTTTTCATTCGCTTTAATTCCACAGTGGGCTGGTATCCACTGAAATCTTATGCAGTGGCCTGCAGCAGTAACCAAAAGATGCAGATACCCGATGTCAAGGGAAACAGGCTGATGATTGGTTTTCTTCAGCAGAATATACATAATTTGCAGAGATGCTCTGGAATCCGTGAAGATAACTCATCGGCCGGGGTATGGAACAGGATATAGGAAACAGCTTCTTTGGTGCCATGGAGCTCAGCTGTCGTAGAGGACGTCTTCCACTACTGCCGCTCAATGCATCAAAGCAGACATGGTTATATATCAAACTGCTTGCAGTTTTCATTACCAAAAATAGTGTGAAAATTAATTGGCAAGATCAATGATTTGCGAAGTAATTTCTGACTCATGTTTTTGATCCTGCAAGGCAATTATAAAGTGGTTGACCTCCACGGATTGCACCAGATATTCTTCAGTTGGTGATGTTTTCAGCAGCACTACTCTCTAGAAAACGAACCAGTTTTTGACTAACGTAGAATGCGAGTTATTGAGAATGGTCTTTGATGAGCTAGAATAATTTGTTTTTACTTCTCTAGCACATGGACAGTATCTTTGGAAGGGCATATTTAAATACTTGTGGAAAGGAATCATGTACTAGCACGCATACTCTACTACAGCTTGCTTAGAGGTTAAATGCGGTCTTAAGCAAAACTTGATTTTGTTTTTGCTTTTTGCAGGAGTGCGTGCCGATCCGTCTGAAGGCTATGCATGCTATAAAACAAGGTACAGCATTCGATGTGTTGTTCTCTATAGCCAGGCCCTTCATGAAAGGAAAGTTCCTCCAACGGGTAAGAAGTACTATCTTTCACATGTAACCGCATTCAATCACGGCAATCGCCATAACAGAGCTTAAATGAGCCAGTTGCACTTTTCAGGCTGCAAAAAATCTGCAAACATTCTGAGGATGATTTCGATACTCCCTAAGCGAAGTTTGAACGTAGCTATTTAGGCGTTATTGCTAGATGTCGGGCAAATAATTCCAAAGATAAGCATGTGTGTAAGAATGTATGCGCAGTTGCACAGCACTATTTGTTTTTATCACAAGCCAAGATAATTTTTCAAATCAACAGAAAGAAGAACCACGAGCCAGCGGCGCAGAGTTCATGGCTCTTCTTTATGTTCTTTTGAGAACTTTTACCATTTGCCTTTGTGAGGCATATACTTCTACGCTAAAAAACTATACGATGGCACTCAGTAGTTCTGTGGTCTAGTCGTGTTTTGTTCCGGATTGTAAACATCACTAAAAGGGCTTTTCCGAGACACAACCACATCCTCATACTCTCGTTATTAAGCTAACCTGTAAAAGTGCAAAATACTTTCCTGCTCTTATTTATTCCTACATTTTTCGTGGCTGTGTTCCTTCCTCTAAAAACAGTACCACTTCCACGGAGAAAAGTTCAGCGAGCTACACAAAGAGATACCTCCTCATATACTTCCCGCGGAGTATGGTGGTAGCAGGCCTCCTCTGGACTTCGACGGCTTCTGGAATGAGCTCGAAAGGTTGGAGGAAGCGGAATACGAGAAGGACAGCGCCTACGGGTACGTCAGGACTTACAACGGGGACTTCGCCACGATGGAGGAGATGCAAAACGAGGCCGCGTTTCTGTAAACAGCAGTAAAAATAAATAGGTTCAAAGTTGCGTTGAAAAGAGGAGTGTTCGTCTCGTTAAAGGGAAGCTCAAGTGCTTTTTGAGATTTTCCCGTGATACACAAATTAGAATATATAAAAATTGTAGGTTAAGCTCAATAACAGGTTTTGCACTGCCATTTATTGTTTTGGCCTAATTGACTGTTACTCACATTCCAGTGGAAATTAAGACGAAGAAATTGGCATGGCCAGGACATGTAGTTGAAGAGAGGATAACCGATGGTCGCTTAGGGTAACAAACTGGATTCCAAGGGCAGGAAAACGTAGCAGGGAGTGACAGAAAGTTAGGTGGGTGGATGAGGTGAAGAAGTTCGCAGGGGTCAAGTTGATACAGCTAGCACAGAACCGGGTTAATTGGAGAAATGTGGGAGAGGCCTTTTCCCTGCAGTGGGTATAGTCAGGCTGATGATGATGATGATGATGATGATGATGAATTGGCTATTAAAATCCCGACAATCTTTAAGCTTCTCCACAAAGCATTGTAGTAGTGCTGAGAAACTAGATGTTGACGTCATTATTTGTGACGTGTCAAATTTCACGTGCTTTCGTACAAACCTTTGTGTGAGCCGCCCAATGCCTTCAAACAAAGCCTCGCGACCATTGCTTTCGTTTTCGTTGGTCTTCTTCCTCAGTTCAAGCGTTTTTGCGTTGGACATGCATAACTGCATAACCTATACAAATGACGTCATCATCGCTGTCCCCACTCGTCATCGATCATTGCAGAGAACCTTGAATGCTGAAATAAATTTATTCGGCCATTAGGTTGTAAGTTTAAATACTAACGCAAAACGCCCTGGCATGATTCAGCCTTAGCCTTCACGCATTCGATTCCTGTATTTCAGTAGAATTCTGAAACAACTTCAGTGGCCCTTTAAAAAAGTTGTACTTTCGCCGTTGTTTATTACCTACAGCCAATGAAACAGCATTTAAAAATAATAATCTTTTTTCAGAGTGAGTGTTAGCAAGGAATCTAATTTGCAGATTAGTTTTGGTCCGATATCGTATTTATTCGTAAAACAGCACATGTAAATTATTCCTTTCAGGGCAAAGTGCCTTTGTGAGAAAGATACTCAGACTAACTTATTTCAGAGTGAGATTACGGCCATAGAAGGACGGTTGCCTGCTCGTGAGCTCTGCCGCCGACTTTGTGTTGTATACAACTTTTGCTCACATCAGTAGGTCTGATCTTCTTCAAAGGCTAATTGGCGGAGGCTGATAAAATCTGCTTAATTTCTGCTGTCACGTGGTCGTTGCAATACCGTAAGAGAAAAAGGAACAAAGAGGTAAAGAACTGAAAGCAGCTCTCTCTTCAACTCGGCAGCGCTGATAGCAGAAAAGGGCTCGCTAGTCTTTGAACTACGAAAAAAACCTGTACATAAACCAGTCAAAGCAAATAAGAACAAAATAGAATAATGCGGAAGTAGTCGGCTTGGAGGATATCATTTCTGATAAAACTCAGCGCATCTAGCGCTAGAAATAAAGTGATATATCCGCGTCTCACCAGTAGTGGGTGTAAAGAAAGAGCACAAGAACCATCTTTGCGCTACAAGCTAATTGTTAACGCTCCAAGTCAGCTGCTGTGGGTGGCGACAATAGAATATTACAAAAATTTGTGGCACTGTGTTAGTTTTGAACACCAGTCATGGAACAGTGTGCGTCTGATTTCCAGCTCACCCGTCTTTTTCAGTTTAATTTTGTTACTTCGAATTTACGCTCCGAAGTCAGTCAACATTAGTATTACTCACGCGAACACAAGCAGTGCACAGTGTTACAAATGCACTACAGTAATAACGTCACGTTGGCAAAACACTTATAAAACACGCACGCGAAGGCTGACGAATGTTATCGCATTTTTGGATAGATGGACGGAGATTTATACTTTATTTACAGCACATGCATGCGATATATGAACGCAGAAGCCCTTCCTGTGATCATACGTACATATATTTGTTGCGCGACTGAGAGAGTATGAACAGACTTTTAAAATAACGCTAATATTTTGTAAAAGGCACAGACAACTTCGATTCCAAACTTATAGAATGCAATTGGTACAGGGTGTACAATGCAAGCATCTTACAGTCGCTGTGCTCGCACCAACGCGACAGGATTTATGCCAGCCTTACTACACGCCAGTCGAAGGGATCGGTCTCAGCACTGCCTTTCACAAAGATACGAAAATCATTACCGTCCACCTTTCCCCCTCACTACTAAGCGCAATTTATTTCGAGGCCAAGGCTGCCACGTGCCGCTTATGTCCTGCCAAGGAGCCAATTGACGGCAGGCCCTGAATAGGGCATCATGCTTTGCTTCTCTATAAAATAATACAGGAAATGTGGCAAACAACCTTCCCTCGTGGCCTGCACCCTCTAATTTGACTATGCCAGAGCCTTTGTCAACACATGCATCAGAGTTTATTCATTTTTGTTTGGCCGTTTGAGGCGTTGCTAATGGGTGTGCCTTGTGGGTTTTTTGTTTGGATGCATTCTTTTCTTGGTAAGCGTTATGCATGCGAAAAACCTCAACAGAACTTCAGACTAGGTTGCCGGGGAAGGTACCGTCATCATTCAGTAACTTGCTCAGGAATAGAGGCACATTATTGCCGCGTTATGTTTACTGCCGCCTTCACTTCCGGCAAAGGCGTTTTAGTGCGCTAATGGGGATGGGGAAAGATCTTCAGTCTTAACAATTTCTAGCAATCGGTGTACATGTGACTTCCTCAAGTTAATGCCACGTTGCTATTATTAGGAATAACGGTGGACCTTGCCGCATACCGGCAAAAGGGAAAGCTTCCAAATGAGGTGGAGAAATAAAGATACCAAAGAAGGCGTAGATGCCCCCCAAAAATTCCAATGCCACGGCACTAAACATGGGAGTGATACTTTGTCGCGTGATCTGAGCCAGGGTGGAGGAGAAGGGGAGGGGGATGTTCTAATGCGTAACTAAAGAACACTCGCTGTCTCTTCCCCGCTTTTGTGGGAAGTTGAGGCGTCCACAGCTTTATTAGATGCACGGACCTAAACAAATTAGGATACATCGAAAGTTCTGACATCATTGGCGAAGTGACCATATTTATTCCTCCGCTAAACTTGATTCAGAAAAACAGTGATGGTATCGAAGTAGGGAACCCGTTGCGGTAGCTCAGTGGATTTGACAACGGCTGTTGGTCACCGGGTGGCGGGATACGGCATATGTACAGTACTCCAAAATGACCAAGTTTTTCGATGACCTGACTGCAAATCATTAAGGCTTCAAAAGGTTTCCAGTTGCATGATAAATGCGACGGTATTCATTGAACCTGACGTGGCTGATAGATGGGGTGAGTCTAGAAGCACGGCGAAGTGTCCCCATAATATTATTACCATAAAAACATTCCTATATAGAATTAATGAAGCCCCATCGAGCTAGAACATGTTTTGTGGGCACCGCATGGACAATCTCTGAAACTTAGGGCGCAGCTCCTTTCGATACTGTCGCAGTGGAAAGCATCGTATAAGTCCTTTTCTTTTTCTAGATAGAAGCACACCTGTATACATTACCTTTTCCCCCGTAAATCAATAAACGCTTGCCAGCGCAGCGACCGGTTGCTGCGACGAAACTCTTATGCAAGTTTACTCCGTCTGACCCCTCAATGCGTCTGAAACCACGTACGTACGCCAGGGATTCAAATTGTTTGGTTCTAAGCACTAATAAAGCTTAGGTATAGTCCGACAGTCGTCGTAGTCGTTAACAGTGGTGACAGGCGCGAAGACTTTGCAGCATTTTTGAGGTGGATATAGGTCGCGACAGGCAGGCTGTTTTTAAGTTTATCTCTTACCGTGCGCATATTACTGCTGTCCTCTTTCTCCCATGAGGGACCGCCAACAAGTATGCGCGCATATTTACGCAGCTCGGCACTCGCGTACACAGTGTACATTTGCACACACTCCACGCCCGCCTAAGCTACCCGTCCGCGTGTTTATAATGCAAGCTTCAGAGCTTGTTTCATATTTCGCTGGTGCATTTACCCCACCTATTCTACTCCTTTTTTCCTGCTGCAGATACTCTAACCCTCTTGCTTTACCTTGTCTGTCTGACTTGGTTATTTTCACCGTAAAGGAGCTGGGACCATATCCTCATAAATATCGCAGGACCTCCACATTCATCTGGCGCCTATTACGGGTGAAGCAACCACAGGCGTAACCACCCTATCCTTTCCTTTTATCTTCTCCCCTGACCGTAACTTTGGCGTTTCTGTAAGCATGTTTGCTGACCCTCTAGTATGTTTTTCTGGTATGTAATATGAGGCTAATCGCCTGTACATATAAGCCCTCTAGAGTTGTAGCTGTGACGAAAATCGGCCTTATTAAGGCGGCGCGGCGCGAAGGAAGCGTGCGCGGCGTCGTGTAGACTCTTCGAGAACATTGAAGAAACCTCTCCTTTTCACACATTGAGAGCGCGTGGCCTCCAGAGCTTTGAAGATCAAGCTATCATCCCGTGGAGGCGGCGATGACTCATCGGTGAGGAATTCGCTACCATTTTCCAGACCTTTCCACCGCGCCTGATCAATCACAAGGCGTGGCTCGACTGGAGGGGAAGAGGACAGTTTTGCTGCAAAGGTTATGTTTATGTGCTCGCCTGCCTTGGCGTGTTAGCAGACAGACCCAGCGTGCCCTATAAATTAAGGTTACGTATCTTGGGGAGCTTGTGAATGTTGCAGTGAGTTAAGTGCTACTGCTTGGCTATCGGGGTCAACCCGCTGTTCAGCAAGCCCACAGATCTTCGATACAGCGGCGCACGTCGACGAGACGGTCACAGCGTGACTCTCCAAACGTTCATCTATGACAGTGCTCGGTGAACAATTTGGTGTTTACTTGTTCCCCCTCTCTCGTGTTAATGTGTAATGCTGTGTTTGTGGAGAGCTCTTTAGCTTGCTTGTTTCGCATTGCCTTTTAGTGAACCTTTGCTGTGCTTTCTAAGCATTAGTGTCAATTCCTCTTTATCGTCTCTTGCTGCATAAAAGTCGTTTTGTTTCTTAACTCTGACTTTGACCCTTTCCCCTTGAACTGGCGAAAGCTGGGCACCAAAAGGCCACCCCCCTCTGTCACTACAAGTAGCTGGTTTCCGGCTTAGCTGGTAACGCAAATCGAGGGCATCTTTTTTTAGTCTACCAGTATACGCACCAAAGAGTGGTGCATTATTAATAAATATAATTATTAACGGGTGACAGTAGCATTTTTGCAAGCGTGCTCACAGGCGGAGGTGGGGAACGCAGACGTATAGTGCCACCAACCAACTCCAATGAAGTCGAATAGCCGACGCGCCTGCGACTGTAGCATTCCTCCCCTGACGTGGACTACGTCCGTTGGCGGAATGACAGTGAGTTTGACGCAGCCCGCACGAAGGATAAACGTCGCTATGATTCCACGATCTGATCTGCAGTTGAGCGCTAAGTCGTTGTCAAGGGCGTACAAATCATTGGATTTTTTGTGTTAGTCTTATGCCTTGTCTGTCACGCGAAGTGAGCAAAGACTATCGGCTGCTCAGTTCCTGACAACTGCTCTGCGGTTTTTCCTTTATTATAGTATTTGCGCCGTTCGCAACCAAGCGTTTCGGCGACAAACGCATACCCAGAACGAGTGCGGCGAAATCTCTACACGGAGCGAAGTCGAGAGCAGGTCTATTCCCACAATGTCTGGAAGGTACACCAGGAAATGCGTCGACGACGTGTTTGATACTTCGAGAGGCGCCCTTCCACTCAGGTTGCAGAAGGTAGCAGAAGAAGAGCTTGGAGAGACTCCCGCGAAGAGACAGGAGGCCGTGGAGAAGCTCGCACTTCTATTGAAAGGTGATATTTGGCTGGAGATTTCATTTCAGTCCCCCTCTTTGCCCGACCACACGAGGCCGTGGCCGAAGGAGGCAAAATGCAGAACATGAATTGTTACTATATGAGTTAATCAGAAATGAAACATAGACAAATGAGGCGCTTTTCATGAGATACAAACAGAGGTAAAAGCCATTCACACCAAAGAAAGTCGTTATTTTCTTTTATCCTCAGCATTGCATTAATTATTTACCTTCATTGACACCTGTAAATGTTTTAGTTGAAATTTTAGAAAATACATACAAAAGAAGAAAAAAACTCACAGGTAGCTATGTGATTGTTTAGCAAAACTTGTATCAACGAAAATTTCTTTGGGGCAGGAAGGTCGCCTTGCTGTCCTTATCACAAGGATGCAAGTTTATGTCGGTGTTTGGAGAGAATCAGTAATAAAAAAGCTGTCGCACTGCTGTAAATACATTGATGTACGGTAGCTAAGACATTACGCTCTGATTCTGTCACTGCCGGTACAGATGTAATGCAGTGAGTGAATGAGATGCTAAAGAACTGAAAGTGCGCTCGTCGCCGCTACCGCATCGGGCAAAGTGACGATGGCCGCTTCAGCACCAAATGAAGGTTGCGGACCCATATATCATTCACCACTTTTCTATGGAAGCCGCACTAACGGCCACTGTGAGGCAGCCTGCGCAGTTGCATAAGAATGTGGGGCGATTGAGAGTTCACTCGCGGTACACAGCGACTGTAAGTAGGGCGGTTTCAGTACATCGCGGACCTGCAGGTAATAATGCCGCTTTCTCTTAGCGTGATCCGGAACTTGCTGTATTGTGTTATCGACTACCAAGGTAGCTGTAAGATCTGTCGTGTATACGAAACCTTAGGACGAAAAAGTGCGCAAAAAACACGCCGAATATACAGCATACCATAGCTAATGGCTTATTTTACTTCACGGTTTACGTTACGCGTTCACGGCTTAGCCCAAAGTGGTTTAGCCCCTAGCAACAATTTTTCGCTGTAGCACGCGTCGTCCGATATCAACAATATCTTAAAACTGCTTTTCAAAACGCGCCGTTAGCTCTAGGCAAGTTCGGAAATCTTGCATTACGTGGAAAAAGTTATTCTTGATGTCAGTGCCAGGAATAAAACCTGAAATATTTGGCCTGTGATAGCGCATTCTTGACGATGTCAGTATGCTCATCATCTTTACTGATAAACGTTTAGCTAAAAAAAGTGTTTCGAAGACTTCACTACACACTGAGTTAGCATAGCTGAGGAAACCACCATACAGAATCGATAGAAAAGTGGCATTTATAAGAATAACGCGTATGGCTCTCGAGCTAATGAGGCATTTCAGTGTCTAGTTATTTTCTTAGACGACGACGCTCACAGATAGTTCCTCACAGATGAACGCGATAAATGTTAGCAATCTCGGCTTTATTTATCCGGATAATATTGCTTATAAACCCTTCTGTACTGTATTGAAGTCCCCAAATCATACTAAACAATAAAATAAAGTCCTCTGGCATTTCCTCACCCACGCAGAAACTTAGTGTTTCATGCGGAGATGTGCAGTTGTCGCCATCTGTTCAAACATATTTTCTAAGTATGATCGAACTATTTGAACCTACTTTCGATTTTCGATTACATTTACCTCTGCGTAAACCTGGTTTAATATTATCCGCATACGCATCATGCCCAACCACTGGCAAAATGCAAACGATTAAAATTATTAAGAAACAGGAATGGCTGCTACAGGATGGCTGGTAAAGCGCAAAAATAAACGCGGACTGCACATGGGAAACGGCACGGACAGTCCGTGCGCTTCAATCCGAACAGTCCGTGCTGTTTTCTTTGTAGCATACGCGTTTCTATTTGCGCTTTATCTGCGATGCGCCATGCATCTCAACCGATTTGCCCAACTTTCTGTGCTTCTAAACAGGATTGCGGACGTAATCGTAAAACAAGAGGTCTTGCATTTGTTATTTAAGGACAGCTTATCAATGTGAGAGAAAAATAAATTAAATTTGCAGAGTGCCTCGGAAAGCGGTATGAGTACATGACAAATGACACTGCTATATAACAAAAACCATAAAACAATGCAGTATGTATAAATAAATTACAAATAAATAAATAGCCATATCTAATGCAGCTATGGTAAATGCTAAACGTTCAATTAATCGTAATGTTCTGAAAAGCTTTAGCTGAAAGTGCGAGCTCTTTCTAAGCCTAGTAGGCTGTTGTCGCAGTAGCTCTGGTGAGTGCGAACTGAAGAAATCAGGCGTCTGACTGAGACTGCTGCACACAAAACGAGTCGCGGATTCGAAAATTGCTACTTTAGCTACAACGTTGCTAAACGCCACAAATGCCTCACGATCGCATTTAGACAGCCGCCACCTGCATGTGGAGGTCATTCACCGTAAACATTGTTTTTGAGCACAAGCTGCTCATAAGGTGTGCTTATCTGCACAGTCTCGTTGGAAGGAAGTATATTGGAACGTATAGGGGTTCACTCATAGCGCGTCAGAGGAAAAATAAACACAAAGGGAAGAAATTCAAACTGACCAGCGCCAGCTTACCAGGTGGGTGGTCTTTTCGATGGAGAAACTACTGACAGAATTTCATTTTCTACGGCAAGGAGGTTTTCAGTCGCACATTTTCATCAGTATAGGGCCGCGTAACCTATCTCATTATATGCTTTACCCACAGCCGGCTCCATAACCCCGCTGCACCTT
>JAJIZL010036378.1:0-14116 GCA_023969395.1 Amblyomma maculatum
TGACAAGCAAATCATATTTTCTTGGTGAAGACATTTTCTTGCGATTTAAAATCGAATCGGATCGCAAAATCACAAGAAATCTAATGTTTCTTCAGTGTTACGTCTCTGTTACAAAAAAATAGTAGATCGACCACTTACGTTTATATGGAAGTTGTAGCACCATAACATTCTTTTATCAAATTAACTTCTGGCGTGGGACTTATCACAAGAGGCGGACGGAAGAAAATGTTGCCATATGAAGAGACGCTTAGTTACGAAAAGGTACAGCGTGCTTGACTTTTGACATTGCGCTACTTTCGATAATCCTGACGAGTGGGCTGTGTTGTACAGAACAAACGCCGTGACAAACTACTGCAAAGATTACCCTCCCTCCTACTTATAATAACTAACGGTGGATTTGCAGCCCCAAAACATTCCTTTTATTATTGATGTAAGTTAAAGAAATATTACGTTGGATTAGGGATAATTCACACATTACCTTGAGATGCCGAGAGAAGCTCAAAAGCTGGTTTCCTTGTCCACACAGTTTCTTGTCGCAGTGAATGCATTCCAAGTTTACAGTGCTTTTCGTTTCTTTTGCGTTCAACATCCTTTGAGTTCAATGTGAACTCAAAAAAGTCAGAAGGAAACAACTTCCTCTGAGCTGAGAAATGGCTACTGATTTTGAATTCACTGTGAATTAACTTTCCCTGACCATCCTGTGAATTTCCTTTGAGCTCCCAGTGAACAGACCGTTGTCAGTTTGAGTTGAGTTCACAGGCAGTAGCCAATTATTGGTTCAAAGGAAGTTCGAAGGAATGATGACTATGGGATATTTGGTGGATGTTCGAAGGAAGTATGTTCAGACTGAAACATTTGTTTGTATGAGCTTATATTTATTTGAATAGATGTACACATCTTCCTGTGTTTAGGCCTTGCAATTAGGCCTGCTTTCGAAGACCCTGCGACAAAAAATCGGATCACTGTTCACAATCCCAGTGCAAACATGCGCAACTGCCGGTGACCACCTTGGCCAGTACTCCATTGAGCAAGCAGGTGTAGGCTGCAAAAAGAAAAAAAAATACATTAGAAGCATGACTGCAATGAACAAGCTAGAGTCCATCCAGCCTTCCTTAGCTTTTGTAAATTAAATATACAGAGCACGGACAGTGTGAGCGCCATGCAGGCACCACAGCATTATGCATTAAGGCAAGCATTATGGCCCTGACCATCACTGAAAAGTCAGCTGTTTGGACATTATTTCAGAATGCTCTTGCATTACATGCACAGGCTATGAGTTCAAGGACTTACAGATAACAGCATCCAATTTTGGGCAGCCCAGTGCCTTTTTTGGAGCTTCTTCCTTGCGGGCATTGCAGACACTGCCATAAAGTGAGAACACAACCCGCACCAAGTTACACACAAACTGTTGCTTGATTGCCCGCACTGAGTTTCATGCGGTCAATCAACTGCTGATTTACCATAATATTGCTGCCAATATGCACCTGCAAGAACAAAAAGCAAATATTAGTACTATGACCAGTATTGTAACATATAACATTATTCCTTGATATGCAATAAGAAAATGAAGGTGCTTTACAAACAACAAAAAACTTAGACCAGCTTCAGAACATTCAAAGAAACCCCAAAACGCATAATTAAGGTCATTTGTTTGCAAGTAAAAATACACATTCAAGAAGCCGTACTTTACCATATACAACAATGAAGGCATACGAAAACTATTGGATGTTTTTGACACCTTCCCGAGCGGTGTTTTGATCTAATTTTGAACGATGCCAAACATCTTTTAACATTTTTATTAGTGTAACCTGACAATTGTGTACTATGTATTTAAGGTAACTAGCCAAAAAGAGGGCACATAATGTCCCGCAAAGGATTGAGCGCTAATAGTGCATTGCTATAGCAGAAGAAAAAACAAGAAATAAGAGATTTTTTAATGGCCTAATTTATGCTTGCATTTCAACAATAAAAAAAAAAGAAACAGATTTTAAGTCAGAAAATAAAGGGATTTACTCATCATTAACATTGCAAAGGCCATTAAAAGCCAGTTTAGACACAGTGCCCACATTGTCACCTCCTGTTTAAAAATACTAACATCCTTTTCGTACATCAGAAGCTCAACCAATTAAAAAAACTGCCAATGAAGGTTTAGTAAAAGCATGCACTCCCTGCTCTGTATGTGCTACTTTGAGGCAACATTTAGTTTCCAGCTTGCACAGGCAGCTTTCATAATTTAACTCCTCAAGCGCTTTGGACAAGCAGCTCGTCCTTGTAAAGCTGCCCTCAAGCCATTTTGGACGAGTGTAGCTTGTCCTTGCAGGATAGATCCTCACCCTGAGAGTTTTAGGCAAGTACAGCGCTCCTCTGTGGCTTAGGTCATGCGCCATTTGACAGATGGCACCACTGACCCGTTAACTGCTTTTTGTTCTACCGCTTGAAAGCCTTTTAAGCAGCCTTAATGATAAAAATGGTGCCTGGTAGAGGCAACGCATGCACTGTTGGCCCGACATCGCGGGAAAGAAGCTTTTCTTAGTTGCCATCCTCGCCATCCGAAGATGGCTCAGACACCAATTTTTGCATTGTTATGGGAAGCGAAGACGACAGTGATGACATGAGTAGTTCTTCCGACGAAGATGATGACAACTCAGACGATACTATTGCGAGTTCTGTGTCAGTGGATGAAAATTGACAACATTCCGATGAAACCCCCTGGGCTTCCATTCTTGGTCGTCCCTTGTAAAACATTTCCAGTTACCTCGCTATATGTTACTCGACTAGATTGCTGCTTATTGGCGGGCAGTTGATTTTTCACGTAATGAGCAATAAACTTCACTGCGCTCATTTGACTTAGTTTCTGGTTCAAATATTTCTGTCTCGGATACCTCCTTTTTTATTACACTACCAATAGAAACCAGCAGTAAAAATAAAAACTAAAGGGACACTTAAGCTCCGCCTTTAAGAATATGATGCGACCAGTGTAGGCTACCACCCAACATATAAAGCCCTGCTTTAACCAAGCTGTATCAACATGTCTGCGTAGCCTAGGTGTAGCAAGCCTGACTCAGCATTGAAGAGCACTGGAATGTTGATTTGTATTTCACCTTCCCACCTCAAATGAACGACCGGAGTTAGCAGCTCCTCCTAACTTTTGGATATCATGTGGTCTCGGTAAGCCACACAAATCATCGAAGAATGTGTGTTCGGCCGTGCCACTTGCCAGCGCCATGCTCTTGATGTTTCACTCACAACACAGACAACAAATTTTCATGTAATAGGGCCTTTAACGATATCGTAATTTTAAGCAATTTTAGCTAGAAATCTCGAAATAATAGTGCTCAAGGGGTTAAAGTGAAATTGAACTATTGTTGGATCAGCTTAAGAAGCCACAACTCCTTCTCAAAGGAGACCCTCCTGGCAATACCATGGTGGTTAATTGCCTTTGACTTGCCATAGTGACATTGAAGGTAGCTGTCAGGTGAAAGTGGATTATCTGCACATTAGCTTGAATACCATGATGACTGGCCCAAGTCACTAAAATGACTGATTAGAGGAGCACCAGCTGCGTCATTCGAGTTGTAGTGCAAAAAGATGGCCTTGCGAGATCGATAACCTAAGAAATTGCTGAATATTAAACAAGCTAATGGAAATCTCTTTTCTGATGAAAAGGGCTTTGCTATAGCTCAAGCGAAGTATGCTCAACAGGAAGCGTAAACAAAATTAACCTTGCACTTCCGATCACTACAGCTTTCACAAAAACTCTTCCAAATCAGTGTACACACGAATGAAGTAACAGTCACTAAAATGAAAGGAAGCAGTTGGGATTTTTTTTTCATGGTTGTTTTGACGAATTTAAGAAAATAGCACTGTCTGTCTTTTGTCGTTTCTATTAAATTGACATTCATTTAAAATATCATTATGCTACTAATTATGCAGTCTGTGAGCCCAGTCTCATAAAGAGCATCCCGGCCACGGCAGCCGCTTTTCAGTGGAGCCGAAACGCAAGGTGCCCGTGTGCTCTGTGTTGCCGGTGCACGTTAAAGAACCCCAGGTGGTCGAAATTTCCAGAGCCTTGCACTACAGTATCTCTCATAGCCTGAGTCGCTTTGGACATTAAACCCTAAGAGCCAACCAATCATAAAGAGCATTGCTTCTTGCCTGAATTCAGTGACTGCTGACTTCATTCACATGTATAATGAGCTCCTCGTTTCCCTATCCCTGCACACTTCTCAATGGAAGTGCATGACTTGTGGCAGTGCTATCATAAAGCTAGAACCAAGTTCTTGTGTGACCCTTAAAAAAGTTTAATCGAGAAAGGCAGTAATGAGGACAACCATGCAGACACTAGACTAAACCAACTAACCTGAGCCTCGGTTGGCGGCACAACTGCTTGTGTTGTACACGCAGCATTATTAACGGATTCCGTCAGCTGATTGACCAGCTCAGCAACATCTGAAAAAAGCAAAAAACAAAAAAGGAAAGCTGAAACAAAACATACTATTTCATCACTAGCAGCAGCAGCCCATGTAACATTCACCACAGGAGAAAAGCCTTTTCTTTGCCCTTGACTGCATGACCAACCCTTTTCTGTCACCAAATGCGCCATTCAAAATTTAGCTGCTAGACACTGGCATCACTCACGCACTCAAGGCGCCCTATCAGCGGTACATAATCTAGGGGATGCTGATAGCAATTGATGAAGCCAATGCTGACATCCCACTTCTGATCTCTTTGTTCGCTGTGGAAATGCCTGGATTGAATTAAGTGTGCTGCTATTGCTTAGAATGAATTCATGGGTGCGAATGATGATGCCGAGATAGCTGTGATAGCTTTAACAGAAGTTAGTCAGATCACATCCCTGAAACAGTTTGTCGGTAGCAAGGGCCTTGAAGAGGTCAGCATGCAATATACATGTATGGCGGCAGCAATACGCCATACATTTGGACAAAGGCTGACACTCGAGTGTGTAGCTGATACTCGATAGCCCATGCTTCACCTATTTCGTATCTGTCTTTTGTGTCGACATTTGCTAACATGGTGTAGTGACCGAGTTAAGTTAGGCAGATTGCTGAGTAGGTGCCGAGCTTGAACAAGCATGAATTTCCTGTTGTGAAAAAAAAAAAAAAACACCACCTGAGTGACCAAAATGGCACAGGAAAATGAAGCGCATGCCATAAGGACTCCAAGGTCCAAGACATGACGAGGCCACATATGATAATTTCATACAAATTTAGACTTTTTGGTGTCCCTCCTGCATTCATTCTAGATGCACCTCATCATTTGCAGGAGACTCTGAGCTTAAAATCTGAGGGAATCAAGGGTTCCATTCAGATATGCCGTCCACAGTAATGCAAGAGCACCACAGACCTGCCGCAGCCATCTGGCTACAACTTATACCCCGTGAATGTGTTTGAACCTAATGCAGCTCTCCGGGTTCACTGGAGCGTTGTTGTCACCGACCACTCCAGAACAGAAAGGAACCCGATCCCGCGCCTGTTTTTCGGCCTCGGCTTGAGCAGCACAAACCAGCACAGGTGCTCACCTTGAGTGGCTTTTGTTTACCATGCATTTTCATGCAGCTATCACATACGACAACAGGCTCAATCTCAGATGCATGCCGATCCCAGGCAATGACGTGTGACACGCAAGTCACGATAACACAAAGCATGCTTGCAGAGCAGGAGTGGCAGCAGTTCATCTGCTACGTGCACTGCAAGCATGGTGGTTGGTGGCGTCATGCAGCAGCACCACGGTGTAGCTGAGCACTACTGTACACCACCTATAATGTGTTGCAAAGACAACTACAGGAAGAACACCAATCCTAATCCTCAGTGTAGGGGGAACCTTATTGCAGCAACATAATCTTACTGGTGCTTTTACTAGGACGTGCTATAGACCAAGGAGCCTTATTCATTTAAGAGTTAGCACTTGAATTTGTTATGCTTTACGTAGCATCTGGTGACACAGCAAATAATTTCAGTCTCATGGCAACGGAGATCAGCATTCCATTGGCTTCAGAAAAAAGCGATCACATACCAAGCATCTGACGTGCTTCATCTCTTGCGGCCTTATATTTCTTCATTCTTTTTTTTTTTGCAGACTCCACTTCATCCTCAAGCTCCAGGACTCTCTTTTTTGCATCTGTTGGCTTAGACATTTTGTCGCAGCTGCAGTTTTCCTGCAAAACGACATGTGGCAAGGTCTATCCACTAAATTGTATTTGCACTCAAATGCATCATACAAAAATTATTCAGTATAACGCATTGTGCAGATATCTGGTTCCACACATGAGATTAGCAAAATAGTGACCAAATGAAGACCACTGACAAGAGAAACGTAGCATGGACACTGTTTAGGGTTCAAAGCAACACTTCTTAAGGAGGAACATTAGCCCTTGAGCAAACCTTGGCACATAAAAGGACACGGTAATGTTTAACTGCGAGCTAACACCATCCAGCATCACTACTGCTCAAGTGGGCAGAATGCCCACTTGAGCAGTAGTGGACAAAACAAAGGATGCATTTCCAGAAAAACAGTTTGAGCTCCCACGCATACCGTAAAACATAGCCACTCTGCTTTATGGTAGGTTCATGGTGTTTTATGTCCCAAAGCGACTTAAGCTATAGCTATGAGGGATGCCGTAGTGGTGGGCTCACCTGGGGTTTTTTAATGTGCAAATGACATCATACAGTACACAGTCAACTTGCATTTCACCTCCACTGAAATGCGGCCATGAATGCTGGGATTGTACCCATGTACAGTCGTGAGCTTTATGAAAGGGAGCACGCGATCCCGTGGCAGACAACCTCGTCCTGAACTAGTGGCAAGGCGCAACGGCAGCATTGAAAATGAAATGGAGAGAGCGGTGCTCTTCCACCTGTTGGCCGTACCCCATGCACTGGGAGCAACTTTTAGATCGGCAGCTAAAAATCATTGCAGCATTATGCTTTGAAGTAGGATGGGCAGTTGGGCGAGTTGATACAATTGCATAGTCGGTGGAACAGCGCGAAAAGACGAAACACACTCTCTTCTTGTGTGCTTCGTCTTTTCGTGCTGTTCCACCCACTAAGCATTATGCTGTTGGTAACTGATATCACTGCTTGCCTTGCTACGCTCCGACCTAGCGACCCAGCGTAGTCTGGTAACTCAGGCAAAAGCGGCAGCCCAGGCCACTGCGGTCTTGGAATGGCGACTCCATGCACTGCACCCCCCCCCCCCACACACACACACACTTCTTTTGTTTTCCTTTTTTTTTCGAAATAAAGTTTTCTCTCTGCGCGAAATCTGCAGAAAGGCTGGTAGCGAAGAAAGGAAGCATGTTTGATGCTTCAGTAAAAAGAAACAAAGAAATGAACATGAAAATAAATGAATGCGACAAAACGTTGGGCGCTTTTATCTGCTTAAACTTCAGTCGCCTGCAGCTGTAAAAGCGTCCGTTTCGCTGCTACGCTACCTGTTGTCTCGAAACGAGCACCCTGGGCATCTTTAAAACTTGTTCTAAATCAGCTTCAATAATCAAGGAGCTGCCATTCTCTATGCCGCGCCGTACCGAGACAACGGTAAGAACAGGATCCTTTTTTTTTTCTTCTTTTTTACGGAGCCCAAATTGGAAGCCTACTCCTGTTATCACGAAACACCTAGAAATGCCATTTGCTGTGTAAACAGGGAGAATCAGGTCCACGTAACGACAGCAGGCGCGTTTATTCTACTTCTTATTTCCGCAAATTCTGTTCATTAGGCTTTGTTTTTTTTTTATTTCACGTAATTCCCGAAATCAACTGTCTGTCTACCCCGTGCACCATGTGCACTACTGTCACCTGCCGGTAAACACAACGCGGTCGTAATGCGGGCATGTAAACGACTTCGCGACACGACTCACCGCGAGCAGCAAAGGAAGGTGTTTTCACCGGTGAACATTATTACGAAAACGAAAAGAGACAAGAGACGTTTGACTACTTACCCACTCCGAGGCTGAAAGCAGGAGAGTACGACCTCTCCTTCCATTGGACATGTAGCACTCCTTGGTTCAGAATAATCTTCCAGTATTTTGGATTATCGACCAGTTTCACCTGCAGTTCTTTTGATTGTAGGTTTCTTACGGGGTATGCGTATCACTTCTGAGCGGTTGCCCATTTAACCAAGACGTGATCGGCCATTTGCACTACTCACGCTGTGAAAACACGACGAACACAACGAAGTTCGAACGCGAGCAATCAACTTCCTACAGTCATGAAATACATAGTGAAGTATGCCGCCGGCTGTTCTCACGAAAACGATAGCGCTAGAGTCTCAAGCGCCATTTCGAACGAATCAAAATTTTAAATTCACTTTTGCAAATTTAACAAACTTTTAAAATAAAAACTATAATTAAAAACAACCTTAAGAGTTTGTTTTTTTTACTAATGATATGTGATGCGTAACAAACGCAAATAATTTAAGCAAATTATTGTCACTAGCAACAGCAGCGCTCTTTTCTCTGAAGCGGAATTCTTGTGGTGCGTGTCAATCTTCATTGGTTTTACTCAACGTGAGAACGTTGGTTTTACTGGCAGAACTTGGTAACCTCGGCTGCGTGGGCTTCTTGTGCACGATGGTACCGACGTCGCCGACGTATTAATTGCTGGTATTTAAACTGTGATAGGAGGTAAACGAGCTTGACTTTCGTGAATAGTGTGACATCCGGCTAGGCATATCGTGAAGTGCATTTAACCGCAGGCTTTTGAAGCCGTTATCGATGGTGCTGCGATAACCGCCTACCCGTCGCCTACCTGTCGCACGCACTGGAAGTGCCACCACGGTAAAAGCGTACTTGCGCGGCGTCAACGTCGCGCCGTACCGTGGTGCACTAAATCACGACGGAAGCAGGCCGCGCTTGCTAACAGCGTCGCTGCGAGCCAAGCGTTGCCAGGCTGCAGTGCCGACCCAAATACTGAAGAACCCTGCCAGCCCTACGCCGAGCTTCGTTGCGTACCGTGTCAGAGTGCTGAAGCAGCGGTCACAGATGTAGACGCCGTCTCGCGCACGGATCGCCATCGAAGCAGCGGGCTGCGAAAGCGATGAATTTGAACAACCTGGCATTCTTTAACATGTATGAAAATTCTTGAATGTGTTATATTTTATGTAAAAAAAAATTCAGAGGGGCAAGACATAGACCAAGTAATGCCACACACACAAAAATAAGCACAAGAAATGCATGAAAAGAAAGTTATCTTTACACTTAAGGACAAAGGGCGGAAGGGGTGAATATTCTTGGTCCTTGTGTGCTGACTAAGAAGAAACTCGCGCTAAAAATAAGATCTAGCGCATGAAAAAAAAAATAGCATGGATTCAAAAAAAAAATGAAAATGATGTTTACTTGCACAGCAAAGAAACGAATGCGATTGTGTATATTTTGATAAAAGTATGATTGGTTTATTCTAAAAAGTTCAGAAGTTAAAAAAAAGTGCAAGGGATGCTCATGGCAGAAAAAAACGAGAAGTAGACCTGAAAAGAATGAGCTTCGTATGTTTTCACTTAAGAACAAAAAAAGAAGGTTATGATGCATAAAGAGTAAAGGGAACTTACTTCCTCTTTACTTGAGGACAAACGAAAGAAGGTCATTATTGGTATTGCCAAAGAGAGCCAGTTTAAAAATGAGCTTCCTTCTGTCAAAAGAAAGGAAAGTCTCAACAAGGTGAGTTCAAAGGAAACTTCCTTTAGTCAAAAGAAAGGAAAAGTCTATAGGAAGGCTGTTCAGGAAGCAAAAAGGAAAAAACAAAGGAAGTAAAAAGGCAAATTTCATTTTCATAAGGGATAACCGCAACCATGTCATGCACCCTCGACGCCCAACGCAACAATGCGATAGACCTCGAAGAAGAAGGGCAGACCTCAGCTGGAAAGGGCGGAAACTTCCGTCGTAAATTACAGCAAGCCGCCGACCACGGCATGGCTGCGTGTCTTCGCTTGAAAAAGACGGCCACGGTAAATGGCGAAGAACACAGCATGTTGTTGAGATGCTGCATTTTTTTTCCCGATTTCGGGCGTCTCACCGACGCCGTTTGAGGGCGACTTCCAAGCAGGCGTTCCAGGAACGATTGATGTCGATGAGAACGTGGGGCTGAGACACCAGCTTCTAGTCGCGAATGAGAGAACCACGCCGACTGGGAGAATGAAGCGCGAACCCTTAACCCATGCTACGGGAGTTGTTTCGTTTTTCTTCGACTGCACAATATCTGTCAAGAGAGGAAGACTAGCGGGTGGTGAGAAGGGTGGCAAAGCGTCTACACGGAGGAAGAGCAGTTTGAACACTGACTAGCGTGTCCCTCCTGCGAAACGATGAGATGCCTGCATGGTCGACAAGCGACACAAGTCCGCGCAGCCGCCGCGGTGTTCCGAGAAGCGAGAAGGGCCTGTCTATATTTCTTTAGACCAACAGGAATACGCCAGTCGGAGGTATAGCGCACAACCAAAAGCTAAAGAAGCAAAAAAAAAGAAAGAAAAGAATGTTGCGAGAGGAAGAATCTGAAAATTGTATCTCCTGATTTTTTGTCTTTTTTTTCTTAGGCGGAGGGGGGGGGGGGTGATGATTGGCCGTACCGCAGAAAAGCGGCCGGTTGTGAGTAAACGCGGGTGCACAAACGCGAGAGGGGGCACTGGTAAGTGACCACACAAAACGAAAATAAGAAGTGAGGAAAAATAGGGGTGGTGCAAGTGTACTGAAAAACTAAAGAGAAGAGGGGAGACAGATCTTCACTCGCGCATTCACACGCTCGAGCACCGCGCACACATCTCGCTCTCTCGCCCACACTGCCACTGTCGTTGTAACTCTCGGCCCCGTTGACAGAAACGCACTTAAAGATACCTAAAACTCACAAACTCCCAGAGGCGCGCGTATGTGCAGTGGCTTACTTTCCAAGAAATGCCGAGGGGTTCCCGGGTCCGCGCTTTGTCCTCTAGTTGAGATCGGACACCGGCTGTGGAACCGAAAGAGCAGAAGCCAGCTTACCAACAAAAGGCGCCCGCCACTTTGGCTGCGAGCTGTAAAACGGAGGGGAGGCCCTCGATAAACAAACATGTAAATGAAAAAGGCGCAAGCTCACGTAAGGTATGAGAAAGGAATATACTGCAAGCAGTCGTCAGTCACCTGTCTGTTCTTCAATGATTCTTCGAGAAGGGCACATTAAATTTATCTTTTTATGTAAGGGTTAATTTAATGTCTAGTGACTAATAATAATAATAATAATAATAAAAGAGTGGATTGCACTGATACAACTACGATCTACCGTCCTATTGCTTTCTTTCGTTTTAACTCGTACCATATAAAATAGCAAAAGCATATTTTAGTTACTAAAATAGTCTTCGTGGGGTGACTTCTCGTCAAACCATTTATCTCTCGTCTCCTCTGCATCCTTGTTCTTTCCATACACCTCTCTGAAACCTCCTCTCTCGTGCAATCCTCCCCAAGCAATTCCTTGGTTGCTGGATCTTGCGCTTCCCTCTTTTCTACTATTCTAGCTTTTTTTTTCCGAGAAGCCGACACACACACGTAGGTCTGGAAACACTTCGAGCTTGCACAGATTTTCTTTACTTCCCAAACTCGCTCGAAAGTGTGGCGGGATCTTGTTTCACCTTCTTTCGTGTCTGCGGCCGTCCTCCGACCCCACTCGTTTGCCGCGCTGCACTTTACGCCCCCCCCCCCCCCTTTCTTTTTCGTGTCGAACGCAAACGCACAGACGCAAACTGTTCGTTAAGGTGGATTCACACGGCGGACCAAATCGCGAATCACACTCACGATTCGCTGTGACGTGGCCCTACGTCAGTGATTTCCGCTGCTTTGCTTCAGTCCGCACCCGCCGGGGTGGCGCAGTAGTTATGGCGCTCGACTACTGTTCCCAAGGACGCGGGATCGAATCCCGGCCTCGGCGGCCGCTTTTCGATGGAGGCGAAAAGCAAGGCGCCCGTGCGCTGTGCGATGTCAGTGCACGTTAAAGAACCCCAGGTGGTCAAAATTTTCGGAGTCCTCCACTACGGCGTCTCTCATAGCCTGAGTTGCTTTGGGACGTTAAACCCCACAAACCAACCAACCTTCAGTCCGCAAGCAGCGATTCACGATATGGCCAAGAGGCCTTTTCACACTTCGGGTTCGTAGCTGTGACTCTGGATGCATTAGCGGTAAAACGTTTTAGTCTGGCAACGAGCAGAATTCAAATCCAATCCAAGCTTGTGATCGATCTGAAATACATGAGCGCAAAAGTTGCCTGCTAACCCCCGAAGAGCGGGAGTATCGTGATTCACGGGTAGCGTGGTGTTGGGGTGGGAACAACGATGAAGCGGTCGTACGAGACGGAGTTAGGAAGAACAAATGAAAATAGCTTCATACAGGTATTTACAGCATAAACAAAGAACTCGGAGAGCAGGACGGCAGCCTGCCTCCGTTGAGAGCCTCTCGACCAATCTCTCGGTCGCTTCACAACACATTCGTGTCTGAAAACGCTCTCGCGTCTTCCGCTCGTCCGGCCCCGCCCACGCAGTCACAAATCACTGTCAGGCAGCAGGCTGTCGAGATGCAGCTGCAGGTCGCAGGAACGGAGCCACAGGTCCCGGGACCCATCTCGAAGCCGATGGCAACAAACGTCCGATGGTCGGCCGCGCATCCCAGCCTGCGAACACGAGCAGCGCGCTCTCCTTCTGTCCCGCTGGCCGAGGTGTCGTTCCTCCCAAAACCGCAAACGCAGGGGGAGTAGAACAACGTCCATCCCGCGAGACGGCGGCGCCACACAACCCGGTGATGCGGTGAAGCTTGGTCGGCCTGGCACAACAATATTCACTCTGTTGGACAAATAAAAGTTCTCTCTCTCTCTGTCTGTCTGCACGCGCTAAATTTCCGAATTGTCACACGCTGATCGTCAACGACCCAGCGATGGCTGAATCGCTCTCTGAGTACGCCGATTTTTCTACGATTCAAAGCCCATCTTGCTCGTACGGTTCAAGATTCAGTGACGAGGCGACTTTCTTTTTTATCGCACTGGTGGAAAGTTTTCCCGCTCTCTGGAATGTTCACAGCGATGAATATTCTGACAATCCTCTGCGGACCACGCTGTGGCAACATATTACCAAAGAAATGGAGCTAAGTACCCGCAGTGCGGCCCATACACTGCAGGTAAGTTTCCAAAACTCTCAAGTGTTTCTTCTAGTTTTGGTTTGCAATTACTTGTCGGCGCGCTTTGTACGCGCGTTGTAAGAGTGTGCTCGCCGTTACTATATAGGTTTCGATAAAGACCACACAGTATTCAGCGCTACAGCAGTGTGCTGCTCGACAAACGAAGCATCTTAGCGTAGGTGCTTTGATGGCAGTGCGCGCATTGCTAGACAAAAAACAACAGCCAGTTGGGCTTAGTTAGAAATTGCAACGAACTGCTCGAAAAAGAGTTGTGTTTTCACCGTTTAGTCAGCTTAACCATTCGAGCTGAATTGATGCTTCCAGTCAAAAATGACTGATCAGATATCACAATCAAATGGCTCAGTTGACTTTTTTTTGCGATTTAGCTGAAGAAATTCATTTGGACCCATTGGTATACTTCAACGTGAAAGCATTTCTTGCCTCTGTACATGCATTTCTGTACATGAGTTTTCACCACGGTGTGACATACCCCTAGAAAAATAAGGTTCAATAAAAAAAAATAAAATTGTGTCCACGCCAGGACTCAAATCACCATCAGTCTGTTCCCCAGCCAAGGCGCCAGTCAGGACTGCTGCCATATCCCCACCGTCTCCTGAATAAATATGCGTTGAGCAACATCTACTGCGGCTTCCTAAGAATTCCCCAATTTTCCTCATCTAGCATAAGGGCTCCGCAGGGCACTGAGGGAAAGGACAACAGTTGCAGGAATTAAAGAAAAAAAGACCAGGATATTCAAAAAGCAAAAGAAAAATCTGACTGGTGGTCCCAATTGTGCTTTATAGCTGCGCATATCTACATTACAGTTATTGCCAGTGTATGATGGCTAGAGGGTAGTTATTAATCAGATTTAAATTGTTTCAGATCTCTTGCGGACGTTTTTCAACAATAATGTGAGAACATATCGCACAGAGCGAAAGAAGGTCCGCACGACCAAGAGTGGCCAGCCTGCTTCAGACACCT
>JAJIZL010036379.1:0-24906 GCA_023969395.1 Amblyomma maculatum
TGATTTCATGTTCTTAAAGGGAAATTTCTGGGATCAGTTCTGGTTGACAGCTGAATTGCCTGCGTGCTGAAATAGACTCTTCCGATCTGGATGCTTTACGGGGTGTAGATATCTTTTCATGATGTCATGAAGATATTTCTGGGATCATTTCTGGTCGAGAGCTTAAATTTCATAGTTCTAAAATAGACGCTTCCGATCTGGTTTTGTTTTGAGCTCAACAGATGCCACGCTAAGCGCAGCGACCTACCCTCCTCTCTCGTTAGCTCGGTGGCGCCAACCTCGGTCCTAAACCGGAGTTTCGATACCCGTTCGAAAGATGGGAGGCCGATGCAAAGAGCGCGATATTTTAAAGGGCCTTAGCACATTATGGAATCTGCCATACTTAACATCTCAGAAAGTTGATCCTCTAGACCGTTTGCTCTTTGTTCAAAATTATGCAAGCGAACATCATTGATCGTGCGTATGCAAAGCCTAAATCATACTGGGTGGAAAGAAGTTTCTTCTTGACGAGACCGCAGTTTAACTATTTCGATATGCAAGAAATAGTGCACCGCTCGATAATCTGCCAGGAATTCACATTATTGTACATTACCCAAATTCGTTTAAGGCAATTGGCCTTTTCTGCCTCTCAGGTTATTCGGGTTATGGGTGTTTCCAACGTATTATTGCCTTTACATAAACAAAATAAATTGCCATTAATTTTTTAAATTTTCTAAACTATATCGAATAGTTCTCAAAAGTTATTATATAGTCTCTATACTCGCCTGCTAATATATTACGTGCAAAAATTTTTACTGTTGAGCAGCCTGAATTTCCCTAAGGAAGAAATACTGTGCAAATGCAGAGAATTTCCTTTTAAACCTCAGCGGATGCAAAAACAGTTCCATGATTAAGAAGGATATTTTTGCCTGTACTACACAGACCATACTGAACAAGTGTATCAAGGCGCTCGAAAGTGAAATGTGTATAACTACAACTTCTTTATTTGCACCATGCTTCAGTGAAATGGCGTGCCGGAGGAAACCGTTAAGGGACTCCATCACATTTCCATTTCCATTTACATTTCAAATACAAAATTTCCTTATTTGGGCTTTTTAAATGTTTGACTTTATTTCAGTTACGTATTATCCCAGTTAGAGCAATATAGTGTGAATGAAATATGAAATATCTGACAAAACATTTGCACGAGTATCTTATTTTGTTGTCGTTCCCAAAGTACCTTTTACTGAATTCTGTGAAGTTATCCTTTTCATTCTATCTCTTCTGCCCAAATAAAAGCAATAAAAGAAGCCCAAAGCAAAATAAAAGCCCAAATAAAAGCAATAAAAGCCGTACCTAACAAATTACAAAATGTCTTGTTAGCTACTGAGTGCTCATGTGATGCGGTTTCTCTCTTCTTCATTAACAGTCATTGGTGATAGATTTTGTTTCATTTCAGTAGTACTAAGCACTCGGTAACGATTGCAAAAATATGAGACGAATTCTAGTGTTTTGCAGGATGTCTTATGTTGCAATCACATTGTAATGATCTAACTGGAATACTACGCAACTGAAACAAAGCTAAAGGTTTTAGGTTTGGCCCTTCAATCCAAGAAAAAGCATTACAACTTTCAATGATGACGCGTGGCACAGCAAGCGGAGCCCTGTTGCTGGCTGTATCTTATGTTGTAACTAATTTATTAGGTTCCATCATAAGATACATTCAGTTGATTTCGCATAAAGGAACGTTTTAATTTCAGATGGGATTCAAACTCTGGACTTTTGTTTTGACAGCCCGCCGCGCTCCAGGCCACAAAAATATTTTTGTTGGACTTGGGAGCAAGTGGAGATTTATATGCTGGTCGTGTAGTGTTTTACATGAATCAGTGGCACCTGGCGATACTGTGCTGATGAGTGTGTGGGTAAAAACAAGCACCGAAGGACGCAATATTGTCACAGCCTTGTCACATGGAGCTTAATGTGGCATACGAGAATGAGGGGTCAACT
Organism: Amblyomma maculatum; assembly: GCA_023969395.1. Lineage (NCBI taxonomy): Eukaryota > Metazoa > Arthropoda > Arachnida > Ixodida > Ixodidae > Amblyomma > Amblyomma maculatum. The sequence goes on from JAJIZL010036379.1 coordinate 1,987, forward strand.
TTAGAACAGTATTGTCAATCTTAATACAATCTTCAGGAATGGCTTATCTTCCTCTCTTTGGTATATATTCTAAGTTTCATCACCTTAGAAAATATAGAAAAACGTTGTAGAAGCCCTAATGTGTAATTAAGTTTGCCAGATTAACTATAATTTCAAAAATCATGATTATGGGCTAACTCTTTGTATTTGGATAACTTCTAGGCAGTTCATTGCACAGGATTAGGACAATTACGGCTTCTTTATGAGCGTTATGTAAAATCTGAGCACTTTAACAAAGAACTTTTTTTTTATTTCATTACATATCACATATACTCTTGCTTTTCTTAGAGGATAATTAGGAATACAAGAAGTACCTTATCTTGTTCCCAAGAAACTTTTAGTTCAGAAACCGCCTTGAAAGCAGCCTTGGCGGAATCATTTGGAGATGGTGATTTATCTGACAAGTGTGCTCTTATAAAAAGTACGCAATGCGAAAAATTATTTTACAGATTACAGAACTTCGTATTTAAATAAAGGCCAAATTAATAAATTAACGCGACCTGGTGCATACATCGGGCCATCCTTTTGAACAATGCACTGTTCTGTAGCGATTAATTCGAGTTGCCTGTTTTTGTTTCCGCGTTACACCTGTATTACGCCCTCATCTGCTTTAGTAAAATGCTTTCCTTTGTTGCTTGCTTGACGTGACTCTTCTTCGAGGCTTTATTTATATCTCCTACGTGCCGAACACTTTGATTATCCCGGCTACAAGTGGTGCGAATAAAGCGTTCGGACGTTACGTGGCGCGTTTTATTCAATCCAAGCTTATATTTCCGTTACCAGCCAATCCGTAGTGGCCGTGTCACCAAATTGTTTTTTCTACTTTGCGTTTCAGCTCTCTGCTGTGCTTTTTATTGCAGGTCCTTTTTTTACTAGAGAGCGTGGAAGACAAGCATTCTAACATTGCCATACACTCCATTTTAAATTTCTACGTGTTGAAATCGGCGTTCATAGGTTCTTTGAGCGGTGAGTGCATCCCTTTTGGAGAAAAAAAAATATTTTTCGGCCACACAGGTGACAACCAAACAACCAAACTTCCTGACCTTCTTTATACAAACCTTCTTTATACATGAATAATCCCAAGAAAACAAACTACCAACACACTTTTTTATAGATATTGCGATTTTAGCCCCGCATTTCCCCTTAATAGTCTCCATAATTTTGGCTTCCTTGTGTGGCACAACGAAATGCAGGTTTGCAGTTACAGACAGACCAATAGAATAGGCATGGCAAGATACACTAGAGCAAGAACAATTCAAATTTCGCAGTGCAGTCACATGATCACTCAGCCAGTGAGAGTTGTATTTCCATCATGCTTCCTGATCTTCTAAAAACAAGAGTTCGCCCTTGCAGACAATTATCGTGAGATTTCATTTTACCGAAGAAGGCTAGGGAACTTGCTTTCGTTTTTTCGTTTTAAAACCCAATAATAAATTATTGTGTCCGAAGCTTCTACCTCGGGTTTGACACAAACGGCAAAAATAATTTCTTCTGAAGCTACGCATTTGACTTCTCATAAATAGTCATTGTATTGCACACTTTTGTTACCGCAAATTACATGTCTTGGCAACAGTATACTCGGAAATATACTTGGCAAATAAAAATGGCGCAAATCTCCATGTCAAGCAATATTAAGAATTGCAGTTCCCACAATTTTATGTTTTGGGGCGAAAACGAAAAACTATATTCATTTTATTTCTTTTTTACTTCTGCGCATATTTTGCGTTTTTCACGTGTTAAGCTCTTTGTTGACACTTGAACGCATATTCAAACTCTGGGCAGCTTCAAACGCCACCCATCAATGCATTTTCACGTAGTCTGCAAAATTTGTAGCAGCTATCGTATGCAGCTGTTTGGCCATAGTCACTTGCAAAATTCAAGAATTTTAATTTTGAAATCTCCTTGTAAGCATAGTGCAGTGATTTAAAAATTTTGCGCTCTCGACGCATTCCTTGGGGTAGGTGCGCCTGTGGCGGCAACTGTCGACAGTAAATCGAAACTGACTTCCAGGAAAGCTTACTTTCATGCGTGACCCGGTTTGCGGTAGAGAAAAATGCTTTCAACGAATTAGCAATTACACATACCGAAAATGTCAGCAGCAGTAACATTTCTTTCAGAACTGACAATAAAAGGCATGAATAAAGCAGAATACGCTTATTCAAGTGTACTTTTTTTTTTCGTACAAGCCGGGGCTTCTATGGTGACAATTACTTTAATGAAGTTTATTATAGCGCTTATAAAAACAGTGAGGCAGCTTATAAAAAGTTTATAAGTTTATAAAAAGTTATAAGTTTATTATAGCGCTTATAAAAACAGTGAGGTGTGTACAGGGCAAGTAGCGAAAATTACTATATGTGATAAACATTTGCAAGAAATATATATATTAACGCCTCGAAATAGGTCGCACTGTACTATACAAATTCATTTGCATTGTCCATTTCCGTCATTTATTGCACCGCAGTAGACATGCCACAAAGAGCAGCCTTCCGGGCACAAAATAAAAGACTGTGGACAATTGTGAGCGAGGGAGTCAGCTGACGATGGGCCTGGATTTCAATAGGCGCCATCCTGAGTGTAGAGTAAATGGTACATCACGAAGTTTACACTACGTTATTAAGGCGACCTTTAAAGGCGGAGTGCATATAGCACAAAAAATTCAAAATATGATGAACTCATGTCATAGGAAAATTTTTAGATCATCAATATTGTTACGGTGCGCAATATATAGATGACGACGACGCACTGGTGTGGTGTTGTGAAGAAGACGACGCTCAGGCTAAGCTGGCTTCGTGCTGGTGGTGTGCTTCTGAGAGTTATCTGGCGTTTACCGCTGTTTAAGTTTCCCTTAACATTTGGTGGAGGATTGCTGGAAGTGCACCCGTAGGAAACCTTGATCTCCGTAGCGGCCGCCAGATTGGTACCATCACTATGACATCCGACGCGACATCAGCTTCAGTTGCACCACCGGCTTCCACAGTCGTCATGACGCAGCCTCGTGAACAGGGCACCTTTCCATGTCGACGTAGAAGACTGGATCGGTATGTACGAGCGCGTAAGCAAGCACAATTATTGGGACGCGACCCTCATGCTCGCAAATGTCATCTTCTATCTGGCGGGTACGGCGCGCGTCTGGTTTGAGACGCATGAAGATGATATCACATCCTGGGATATGTGCAGAGAAGCTTCGCGATCTATTCGGCAAGCCGATCGGACGCAAGCTCGGCGCACAAAAAGACCTCGTATTCCGAGCCCAGTCTTCCACGGAATCATATTTGTCTTATATTCAAGATATTCTAGCCTTATGCCGAAAAGTGGACAACGACATGTCCGAGTCAGACAAAGTGGGCCACATATTAAAGGGAATTGCAAACGATGTTTACAATCTGCTGCGTTGCAAAGACTGTCCGACGGTCGACTCAGTCATCCAAGTTTGCCGTAAGTTTGAGCAAGCAAAACACCGTCGCATTACTCCCCGCTTCGACCGCTTGCCAAATACAGCTGCTACGTCTTCGTGCGAAGACAGTCCAACACTGCAGCAGCCATCTCATCCCTGCAACTTGACCAGGATTTTTCGCCGAGAGATAGAAGCTATGGCGCCCGTTGCGTTCGCTCCTCAGCCGGCAGATGCTACTATAGCCTTAATACAATCTGTCGTTCGCCAGGAGTTCGCAAATGTAGGCCTCAACGTGAACATGGGCTTCAACTCTCGCCGGTCTTCCGCACAGCCCTCGTTACAACCTAACGCACAGCCATCTGTCCAACCCACCGTTCCGGTGGTAGCAGCTGCGGCTCCAACTGCGCCCTTGCCGACGCGATACCGCTACCGCAATCCGGACGAATGGCGAACCTCGGATGACCGACCCATCTGCTTCAACTGTTCACCTGTCGGCCATATTTCTCGTCATTGCCGCAGCCGCTCGATTCCGCCACCTCGAACCCGCTACTTTCCTGATCGCAGCGCCGAATATCCACACCCAAACCATTTCCGGGATACGCGCTCTCGTGACTTTAACTCGCCAGCCCCGCGCATGTCCAGCCGTTCACCGTCGCCTCAGACCCGGACGTCCCTCTCGCCCCTACCTCACCGTCCATCATCTCCTCACTTTTCTGGCTCTCTTCCGGAAAACTAACCGATGCAGCTCCCGGAGGTGATGCTGCATTGACGACCCGGCCCGAAAATCCTTTGCTGACCCTAGCTCATCGCCGCAACCTTCTAGACATCTGTGTGGATGGTGCCCCTGTTACTGCCCTCATTGACACTGGTGCCCAAATTTCAGTTCTCAGCTCATCCTTTCGCCGCCGTTCATCCATCCGCCGTTCGTGTCGCCGATGGAAGCGTCGCTGCCGTCGTGGGACTGGGCACTGCGCGCGTCAGTATTCCCGGTCGCACTACCCCTGTCCTTTTCACTGTTATCGACCGCTGCCCTCACGACGTGATCTTCGGCATCGAGTTTTTAACTAACGGCCCATTCTGCCCTGGTTGCTTGCTCAACTAGCCTTCTTCGCTTAGACCTGCCCTGATGCCCCGCAAACACCGATGTCAAGCCCCGCCTCCGATCCGCCGAATTTGTTTGTCTACCACCCGAAGCTCCTATTTATGTTCCACTCGCCCCGTTCCACGCAGTTCCTGACGGCACATACGTCACTTGCCCAATTACCGATGTTGTTCTGCGTTGCAACATCAGACTCCCTCATACCGTTGTGACTGTCATTGCTAACCGCACCTCTCTTCCCGTCCTTAACTTCAGCCGCTCGACCCAAGTGTTACCCCTTGGCATCGCACTTGCTGATCTGGTTTCTTTGGCGGACTGCGAAGTTGCTGCTCTAACGCCTCAGCATCTGTCAGAGCAGCATATATCAGCTTCTTCCCATTCGAACCTCTTTTCAAGCATGATATCTGCGGATCTGCCAGATGACCAAGCCAGAGCTCTCTCCAACCTTTTGCTGTCGTATGCTGATATATTTGATTTCGGAGACCGAACATTGGGCCAAACATCCGTTGTGACCCATCGAATCAATACGGGGACGCCAGCCCCATCCACAGACGGCCTTATCGTGTTTCCCTTACTGAGCGGCATGCTATACAGAAAGAAGTTGACAAGATGCTCACGCAAATCATTATTTAGCCTTCCTGCAGTCCCTGGGCGTCCCCTGTCGTATTGGTCAAAAAGAAAGACCAAAGTTGGAGATTTTGTGTGGACTATCGCCACCTTAATCAAATAACAAAGAAAGATGTTTACCATCTTCAACGAATTGACGACGCGCTTGAGTGCTTGCATGGCGCCAGCTATTTTTCTTCCATCGACATGCGTTCAGGCTACTGGCAAATTGCTGTCGACGAACGGGATCGCGAGAAAACCGCATTTGTCACCCCCGACGAGCTCTATCAAATCAAGGTGATGCCATTAGGACTCTGCAATGCTCCTGCGACATTCGAGCGCATGAGGGCCTCGCTCCTCCGGGGCTTCAAGTGGACATGTTTATGCTACTTAGATGACGTCGTAGTTTTCTCTTCCACGTTCGCAACCCACCTTGATCGACTTTCTACAGTCCTGGCCGTTTTTCGCCGCGCCGGTCTTCAACTGAACGCCAAAAAGTGCCGCTTCGGTAGGCGCCAAATCAAAGTCCTGGGTCATTTGGTTGATGCAAATGGTGTGCAGCCCGACCCTGACAAGGTTCGAGCCGTGCGCAAGTTCCCTACCCCGCGTAGCTCAAGTGACGTGCGAAGCTTCCTTGGCCTTTGCTCCTACTTCCGCCGCTTTATTCGGAACTTCGCAGACATCGCTCGTCCGCTTACCTCTCTTCTGAAGAAAAACGTACCTTTCACATGGGGTTGTGACCATGCCTATGCCTTCACGACGCTCATTTCCGCCCTCACTAAACCACCTGTTCTGGCGCACTGCGATCCTTCTGCACCTACCGAACTGCGCACCGACGCTAGCGGCCATGATATTGGTGCTATCCTTGCCCAATCCCAGCATGGGTCCTCCCGCGTCAATGCATATGCCAGCCGCCTGCTTTCGTCCTCTGAGCGCAATTATTCAATTACAGAGCGGGAATGCCTTGCACTTGTTTGGGCGCTGACCAAATTTCGCCCTTATTTGTTTGGGCGGTCCTTCTGTGTTGTGACAGACCATCATGCTTTGTGTTGGCTGTCCTCACTTAAGGACCCCACTGGCCGTTTAGGTCGCTGGGACATGCGAATACAAGAGTATGAATTTACTGTGGTATATAAGTCCGGCCACTTACACCAAGACGCTGACTGCTTGTCCCGCCATCCCGTAGATCCTCCCAATTTGTCCGACCATACTGCTGACGACTACATTTTGTCCATCTCGGACTTTATAAATATCGCCTCCGAACAGCGTCGGGATCCTGCCCTGCAACCAATTATAGACCAGCTGCGCAACAACCACGATTCTTCAGCCAGCATGTTTGTGCTCCATAAAAAGACATTATACAGATGCAATATGCGTCCAGATGGCGCGGACCTTTTACTGGTTGTTCCGGCTCATTTGCGCTCTACTGTCCTCTCCCAACTTCACGACGCTCTTACAGCAGGACACTTGGGAGTATCACGCAAGTACGACCGTGTGCGACGACGATTTTTCTGGCCTGGTCTCTACCGCTCTGTCTGTCGCTACGTTGCCGCTTGTGAGCTATGTCAGCGCCGTACGACACCATCGCGACAACCTAGTGGGCCCCTGCAACCAATCTCAGTGCCGACTGAACCGTTTTCTCATGTGGGCCTCGATCTTCTTGGGCCTTTTCCGATGTCGACGTCTGGAAACAAATGGATTGCTGTAGCGACTGATTATACTACCCGATATGATGTAACCAGGGCCATCCCCACCAGCTGAGCCTCCGACGTTACTGACTTTCTTTTGCATGACGTATTCTTGATTCATGGCGCTCCGCGTCAACTGCTCACAGATCGTGGCCGCTGTTTCCTTTCTAAAGTAGTTCATGACCTTCTCCGCGCATGCGCTACTCGTCACCAATTCACCACGGCCTACCATCCGCAAACGAACGGTCTTACAGAGCGCCACAATCGCACACTGACCGCCCTGCTATCTATGTATGTGTCCTATCACCATCGTGACTGGGACATCTCCTTACCTTTCGTCACGTTCGCCTATAACTCCTCACGCCATGATACCGCCGGATACTCTCCCTTTTATCTATTTTTCCGCCGCAACCCTTTACTCCCCTTCGACACCTTGCTGCCTCTTGACAACTCTTCCTGTAGTCACGCTTCGGACGCCATCGCCCGCGCTGATGCCGCCCGCCACATTGCTCGAGACCAGCTTGGCGTGTCTCAGTGCTCACAAAAGCGTCGTTATGACCTACATCACCGAGACGTCCACTACCCTCCTGGTTCCCTCGTGCTTCTTTGACTTCCGGCCCGTCGTGTGGGGATGTGCGAGAAACTTTTGCCTCGTTACGTGGGTCCTTACTGCGTCCTGCGACAAGTCACCAATGTGACCTATGAGATCGCCCCTCTACGGCCCAAGTATCCTTCCACAACCCCTCATCCAGACATTTTGCACGTCGCCCGTCTGAAACCGCACCCTTCAAGTTCTCCTGTGTAGGCAGCACCGGGACGGTGCTTCTCCCGCGCTGGGAATACTGTTACGGTGAGCAATATCTAGATGACGACGACGCACTGCTGTGGTGTTGTGAAGAAGACGACGCTCAGGCTAAACTGGGTTCGTGCTGGTGGTGTGTGCTTCTGAGAGTTATCTGGCGTTTACCGCTGTGTAAGTTTCCCTTAACAATATTATCAATACCAACATCTGGGGAGATATAGTTATGAACAGAAAAAAGAATCAAATACATCAAATAGAGGTATTTGCTTGGCATAAAATAATTTGCGCCAATACCAGTGTCTGGTTCAGCGGACGATGAGTTTTCATTTCAGTAGGCAGAATCCCGATAGGACCACAACTTGCGTCTCTGAGATTTTACAAAGGCAAATCAATAGGAAGACATTTAGAAGCAGAATGGTTTAAAAAGTCATTAAAAAATGGATATGGATGTACTCGTCATAACTGCGGCTTAAATCTGGGAGTCAAAGGTAAATATATACGCAAATAGGCGTCATTAATATTGCTCCCCGAATGTTTATCAAGGAGGTAAACTTCACGCGCATATCCCACGCTATTGTGTCAACGACTTCACTTAAGGTTACGTAATTTAGCCGACCCTAACGGTTAAATAGATATCATAATAATTTTTCAGACTTCGAAAGTCAGAGGACAGAGTCTCAAAAACTTTTTTTGTGTGTGTGGAGATTTCCGATCCTATGAGATAATTTGCGCAAATTCATGGGAACGAACCTTTGCATGTGAATGCCACTGTAACATTAGAATACATTAATTCTGGTAATACCTTCTCATAACTATGATTTTTAAAGCATCAGAGGGCAACGCCGGTACCCGTGGAGGGTGCAAAAAATGTGGCAGCATAACATAAAAATGAAATTCAAACGCGTGCAGCTTAGTTGAACGGCGTAGTGCCAATACCTTTTTCAAAGCATGTGACATAAAGTGCCGATAGATGCGAAAATTTTGCAGTAGCCTGGGCTACCCCACGCCGCACACTCACAGGTGCGATCCTGCTACTGCTGAACACGGGAGCTTTTGCCTGCTGCGTTTCCGCCCTGGGCCGGTTCGCTCCTCCTTAGGCGACCTGGTCGCCACCGAGCTCCCCCGAGGCCACCATATCGGCGCCCAGCTTAGCGCGGACACCCGATCAACATGGGCAGACGTGGGGCAGGCCTCCCAGCCTTCATCGTCATCAGCCTGATTATACCCACTGCAGGGCGAAGGCCTCTCCCATATTTCCCCACTTAACCCGGTTCTGTGCTAGCTGCATCCACTTGACCCCTGCGAACTTCTTAATCTCATCCGCCCACCTAACTTTCTGCCGCCCCCTGCTACGCTTTTTTTCCCTTGGAATCCAATTTGTTACCCTCAGTGACCATCGGTTATCCTCTCTTCGCACTACATGTCCTGCCCATGTCCATTTCTTCTTCTTAATGTCCACTAGAATGTCGGTAACTTGAGTTATTTCTCTGACCCACTCTGCACGCCTTCTATCTCTTAATGTTACCCCTACCATTTTCTGTTCCATAGCCCTCTGGGTTGTCCTCAACTTAAGTAGAACACTCTTGGTTAGCCTCCACGTTTCAGCTCCATAAGTGAGTACAGGCAAGATGCAACTGTTGTATACTTTCCTCTTGAGCGATACCGGTAAGCTGCTAGTCATAATCTGTGAGTGCTTGCCAAATGCGCTCCATCCCAATCTTATTCTTCTTGTTACTTCCCTTTCATGGTCCGGATCTGCGGTTACTACCTGTCCTAAGTAGATGTTTTCGCCTACTACTTCCAGTATTTCGCTACCTAATGTAAACTGCTGTTCCTTTACGAGGCTATTGAACATTACCTTAGTCCCAGCCTCAACCCGTCCTCTAACGCCAGCCTCCAAGCAGCTGGATTACAGGGGCACGCCACTACCCCCGGCGGGGAAGCGATCAATCCGGCTGGTTTTTATATGCACCTTAGTCTAATTCCTTCATAGCTACAATCCTTCTTTCTTTACTGGATGCTGTACGGGATGCAGATACCTTTTCATGCTCTCATGAAGAAATTTCTGGGATCACTTCTGGCTGACAGCCGAAATGCCAGCGAGCTGAAATATACACTTCCCCAGGGGCGTCTGGTTTTGTTTTGAGATCAACAGATGCCGCGCTAAGCGCAGCGGCCTAACCTCCTCTCTCGTTCGCTCGGTGGCGCAAACCTCGGTCCTAAACCGGAGTTTCGATATCCGTTCGAAAGATGAGAGGCAGATGCAAAGAGCGCGATATTTTGAATGGCCTTAGCACATTATGGAATCTGCCATACTTAGCATCTCAGAGAGTTGATCCTCTAGACCGCCTGCTCTTTGTTCCAAAATATACAAGCGAACAGAGTTAAACATGCGTATCCAAATCCTAAATCACACTCGGTGGGAAGTAGTTTCGTCTTGACGAGACCACAGTTTGAATATTTCGATATGCAAGAAATAAAGCACCGCTCGAGAATCTGCAAAGAATTCACATTATTGTAAATCGCCCAAGTTCGTTAAAGTGAATAATCCTTTTCTGCTTCTCAGGTTAATCGGGTTGCGGGTGTTTCCAACTTATTACCGCCTGTACAGAAATAAAATGAATTGCTAATATTTTCTCATTTTTCTAAACGATATAGAATGGTTCTCGCAATTGATTATATAGCCTTGATACTCGCCTGCAATTATATTACGCGCAAAAATTGTTACTGTTGAGCAGCCTGAATTTCACTAAAGAAGAAATACTGTGCAAATGGAGGGAATTTTCCTTTAAACCGCAGCGGATGCCAAAACAGTGCCGTGATTAAGAAGGATATTTTTGCCTGCAATACACAGACCATACCGAACAAGTGCATCAATGCGCTCGAAGGAGAAATGTGGTTAGGTACAGCTTCTTTAATTGCACAATGCTTCAATGGAATGACGGCCAGAATAAAACGTTAAGGGACTCCATCTTTTACATTTCAAATACAAAATATCCTTATTGGAAATTTTAAATGTTTTTCTTTATTTCATTTAGGTATTATCCCAGTTAGAGCATTATAGTGTGAATTATATATGAATATATCTGACAAAACACTTGCACGAGTCTCTTTTGTTGTCGTCGTTACGAAGCTGGTTTGTATTAGATTCGGTGCACTTGTCCTTTTCATTCCATCACTTCAGCCCAAATAAAAGCAATAAAGGAACTGAAGCCGTACCTAACAAATTACAAAATAACTTGTTAGCTGCTGAGTGCTCATGTGATGCGGTTTCTCTCTTCGTCATTAACAGTCGCTTGCGAGAGATTTTGTTTCATTTCAGTAGTACAAAGCAGCCTGGGACAGATTGCAAAAATATGAGACGCATTCTGGTGTTATGCAGGATGGCTTATGTTGCAATCACACTGTAATGATCTAACTGCGATACTACAAAACTGAAACAATGCCAAAGGTTTTAACTTTGGCCCTTGAATCCAAGGAAAGGCATTACAACTTTCGATGATGACGAGTGGTACCGCAAGCGGGTCCCAGTTCAATGTGCAAGGCTTTTCTGCGCAGTTATGATTATTCGTTCGCTCAGCCGTTCATTGCAAACAAACTTGTGCTCATCTCTCTCTGCCGGTCATTATTTCTAAGAAATCTCTGGCACGATAGAAGAAAAGGGAACAGGCTGGGAGACGGGCAACTGACACGCTTGAGTCTTTGATTCCCTTTTCTTCAGTCATTCTCTGCTGTGTGACGATAGGCTTGTCGACTATGTAGCAGTGCGCTGCGCTATTCAACGGGACTTTTGCTCGTAACAATGTAATATAGAGAATATAATACTGCACGACCGCAAGCAGGTAATGCAATTTAGTTGCATTTTCAGACATTTATGTCATCAGTATGCTTGACGTTTTTCCGAGTTTTCTCTGAACTGTCATTGATGATCCGTCGACGTCACCTTGGGAATGAAGCCGTTCGGACTGCCTGTCACCTCGCTACCACCTTCGTGCCACTCAGTAAACATACAGCAACAAATCGAGTAGAGCAAGCTTCAAAAAGATACCTTTCCTAACAAATACCGAATTTCCAAACTCGATCGTGAAAATTAGGCCGCTGCGAAATCGGAATATCAAATCACATATTACTTGTTTATTTGGGCCACTTTACTCCTGTGAATGCATACCTTACGGATCACTGGTTCCGTGATCGAACTCATACCGGCCGGAATTATCGCCTCCTTTTCTGATGACTTTCCTTACTCTAACCTTTGTTTTCCCAATAAATGTGTACTTGACCTTTCTACCAAGTTGTCTATCCGTCTAATGCGCCCAGTTTCAGTTTTTTTTTTTGCACGAAATTACGACGAAACGAATTATCCTGGAGAGCTTTAGAGAATCTGATCTTCATTTGAAAACTACGGCGTACCTTAGTTTAATAAAAGGTTGTACTGCAATCGTAATGCTCTCTTGATTATAATATGTGACACTGTGCGCTGTGGCATGCAGTATATTGCTGAAAATATTTCCTTCCCCGAGAAAACATTACAGCAAGCCTCTCAGAGATCGAGAGCAAAATGACTTACTTGCTGAATATTTTACTACTATCCGAGCTACACAAAATATAAACGCATTTACTTTTTTACATGCTTCGGTGTATTCAGTGAGTATTTGCTATGCGCTAAGGCGCTGTTTCACAAATAAAAAGAATTGATAATCAGGCAGCTAGTCTAGAAGATTATATCACTTGGAACATCTGCTATAATATTTTCTTCTACCAAAAATCATCACTTATGCCGTTCATGAGTTTTAAATCTAATTCTAATTAGATGTGTGTTAGGAATGTAACAAATCTTGCGTTTAGGAAGCTTGCCTTGATATTCCAGCACATGCTTTCGCGTCTGTCACTGGCAAAAACAAAGTGACTGTGCTTTTTGTCCATAATGCTTTCGCAGCCTGCATTAAATATATTCAATTTTTCAATATATTCATTTGTGATGCATAACATTCCGTATTAAGAGACAATATTACTTGAAATTCAAATGAAACCTATCACGCAATTATTATGTGCATATGAAATATGCTGCTCTGAAAGGGACCATGAAAAGTTGACGGTATGACTCTCGACCGCTGTTAGGGTAATTAGGGAGTTAGGAGGTACTCTAGTGTAACTTATCCTTTCTTCACGGTTCTTCGAGTTGCTTCTCGTATTTAAACGATAAGCATCTGAAAAGCCAGAACAGTATCTAGATCGGCATCTACAAGCTAGGCCTTCCAGACTGGCAATGGCTGGTACGTCAAGCTCCTGCCTGGACTAAGGTATGATATGTCGAACAGCTGTTTTTGTGTGGCGGGCAAGCACAAAAGCATATAAGCTTCTGAATGAACTCAAGATATGCTACCAACCAAGCATATGAACTCCTTAATGCATGCATTGAAGTGAATTCGATGCAAATATGTTTTTTTCTGTTGAAGTATAACAAAAGAACGCGCAAAGAAAAGATGGTCAATAGAAGTTGGGAACGCTAACACTCATTTCCCAATAGATACAAAACAAGGCTATGCTGCCCACTCAAATATTTCGCAAAAGAAGTATAATGTTTTTTTTAATTGCTTGTAACTTTGCAATCTATTTCTGTGTTAATGAAGTCAAGTTCTGGCTGTTTGCTGCATTTCATTGGCAGTCAACATAAGTATTAGACAATATTGCACTTTTGCTCAATTTTCTTATTGCGCTAATAAATATCTGAGGTTCATGCAACTCACTTCTAATGCCCTTTCCGGTACTCTAGGTACCTTGAATATCGTGTTTCAAATCTGTAGTCAAGTGCTAGTTTGATATTACATTAACTTCCCTTAAAAGCAGTGCAATTACGTCATTTTTATTTTCTGTCTGTGTGTAAAGGGGGAGGGGAATCTCTCAAGGGCGGGACTTGATTACTCGCATAAAGTGTTTTGAATACACTCATGCACTTGCTCACTCATTTCCTTTCGCTGTGCACACGGCCATTCTCACTGATTTCTCTTTTAGTGATCTCATTAAAAATCTGTTCACATCTGACGTTGTTTTAGACGATAAAGGATTAATTTTCTTTTATATTGCTATATTCGGGATCGCGAAAGTGCTGATTTGGAGCTATGTTCCACGCCATACCTAGAATGGGAGACATTAAGAAAAGCGCTTCTGATTAGGCGACGACGGAGGCCGTTAATTTGTAATCTGTGTTCACTATATCTTTTGACGCGAGTAGCCAGACTTCATGCACTACATGAACAGGTTGCCAAGGCTAGCAGATTTCTGCCTGTAATGGAGGCAATCTGCGCAGCGCAGCAGCACACGTGACATCCAATGTGCTACCTTCTAAGCTAGAGGGCTCCTATGCACTGAAAATTTGACTAATTTGTTTGCATGACAGGATCTATGCTCTGAAAGATCATACTACAAAACACAGGCCAGGGAGTGAAGAAAGAAACTGTGCTTGTGAGCAAGCCGACGGCGCTAACACTTGTTTCACAGCATTAACAAGTGAATTTCGTAACACAAAAGCGTTCTCCATGATAATGTGTCGCTTCGAAGCCAAAGCTGTCGTAATGTAGTTATAATTATACTGCAGCCATGTACTGTGCAACGGCCGTACGCAAAATCTACGTTTGTGCTGGCTGCTCCATGCTTTCGCGCCTCGTGTAGCAGACGACGCGCCCGGCAAGGAGCAAGCGTTGACTGCAGCGCCGCTAGTTCTTACGACCGCCACTTGGGACACCTCCGCTGGTCGGTATGAGAAGCTGTGAAAGTGAGTTTGTTCTAGTAACGATGTTCTAGCCCTCCTTACGTTTTGCACCAATAGATACACCGAGTGTTTTCAGGACAAGCCAAAGATGTTCGTTAACATAGATGAGATGAGATTTGCACAGATTTATATATTTGATAAGAATGTTACCATCGTTCCCTTCGTCAAGAACATCATCTCGCTTTGTTCTAAATTTGAACTATACAACAACCTAATTATCTCTAACGTTCCCAGTAAGCGCCATGTAACACAGCTCAATGTTATACACGACTAAAAGTTCTCTCAAGGCGATTCGTTTCACAATTGGAAGAACGTGTTTCTTTTTCTTATACAATGACTACGCGAATTTCAACGTTTACATTTGTCACTTGATACTTGAAAATGCATTTTTCCTCTATTTATTTGTTTTCTGTCCGAGTCAAGATAATTCTGGACATCTTTAGATATGTTTACAATTATTCTAGATTGCGGGTGCTCGTCAATAAAATCATTTCTGAATGCACCATACTTAGTAGCAGTAAAAAAAATGAAGTTCCTTATCATATTGATTCCTGCTTCCTTTTACAGCGCTAACAACCCTTATATTGGCCTCGCCAAGCACTTTTACCGGTATGCAAACACACTTAAACATTACATATATCTTATTAGGTTTACATATTTGGCTGTAAGCATACACTTTATTAAGTGTAAAAATAACGGTAGTGGGTGTGGATAATTCCTTCAGCTGTGTTAAACTTTGTTGTGTTTAAAATAGGAGCCATGCTTTAACTGGTTGGTTGCACTCTTCCGGTGTCGCATTACAGGTTACCAATTTTTAGAGTTCTGTGTTTGGGCAGGCGGCGGCTACGCGATGTTATAACAGCACACGTTACATAGACGGTGAAGTGCGCGGTTCCGGACTAAACAGTGCAAAGACTTCCTTTGGTCGTTTAGTAAAATCAGTAGCTTCATTTTGTCACGGCCTGAAGCAGGAAGAAGGAAGTGGAAGAAATGGTCGACGAAGAATACGATTCCGGTCCCTATTTGTTTGGCTCCTTGCCCCCATCGGCCAGTACATGTTTAGTCCTCTTAAATGCATACATATCTCCCCGTTACGTTATTTAGTCTAGGTGCGAAGTGTTGATCACTGTACGTGTCGCTGTTTTCGCTTTATCGGCACCTGAGACGCGTGTCCACGCCAGAAAATAAGCCGCTGTTGCCTATTTGTCATCTGCAGCCTACTTACGTACATCCCGTAACAGCAAACCGATTGATGTTACGGTTTTCTTTTTCGAAAAGTTTGCCACGAGGCATACGTTGAGAAAGGGGAAATTGAATGCAGGAGATAGAAAGTTGAAAGAAGGAGTGAAGCAGAGGTTGGCAGTGTAGCGATTGTCCATTGTCCACTTCTCGTAATCACAATCGTGATTCCACTGCACGCCCACTTTCATGAGTATCCGTTGTCTAAAGTGAGTCGTTGATGGACACGTCCACAACAAGTGATGACGTCGCAGATGTCAGGTGCAGTGTCACAGTGAGGGCACCTGTCAGTCACTGGCAGATCTTTATTTCGCCATCGGTGTCGTACAGATGGGGTCAGAGCCACCGCTGCCCGAATCCGGCGCACTGTCACCTCCTCCTGGCGAGTAAGACTACGGGGGACAGGGTGCGAACACGGTAGAATGAAAGCGCGTGTTCGCTGGCGCAGAACTTGAGAATCGGAAACGTGGGACAGGAACGGATCTGGGGGAAGAGGGGAAGATGGTGGATCGCCTGATGTGTTTATGTGCGTCATAGCATCCGCTTGAATATTATGTGGATCGCGAGCATGGCCGCGAGTCCAGTCACGGGTTAACCTCCCTGCTTTTCATCCTCATCTTCCTCCTCCTCCCTCCCTCTCCTGTCTATCGCATCGGTATCGATCCTCCTGGCTATATACCGATGACCCAATGAAGCAATGTGTATATTTCTGCCGCAACTGTTTCTCTCCTAGAGTACATTAATAAACTCTTGGCTAATTACGTGTTACGCTTACACCGGGAAATAGCTTAACTACTCTCCGATTCACCTATAGAAATATATTATTGCGAAAGCAATGCTACCCTAGGTTTCGAGCCTTCAGCTCAGCACGGCCGGTAGCCACGTCTTACCTACGTGACGCTGTGATGCCACACCGTACGTGACACTAGGGGGAGAGCTGTCGGCTTGAGTTGCCAACTTGGCTCTCTCGTTTCACATGGGACGGTTATGTCAGAATCAGCCTGCTAGGATCGGGGTATTCCCGTTACCCCTATAGGCCACTAAGGCACGTTCATATGGGTTGTTTAAAGCGGTGATTTATATGAGGGCTGAGGAAGAAGAAGAAGGGAAGAACAACGCTCGGTCAACCGCAGCTAATGCTTTCGCTCAATATTTGGTTCAGCAGCGTTGAACCCTTGTAATGTTTTCTTTTTTTTTTTAGTGCACGTCCCATCCTAAAGCATGCGCGTTGTGCTTGGGTTTTGTCTATTGCGTAAGACTTATCTTTGCTTGAATATGTACAGGCGCAGGCTGCTTATTTTACCGCAGCTGACTGTCAGTTCTCAATAAAACCGCGTTTTTCCTCACGATTCGCCACCGCGCATCGCCAAAATGAGAGGTAAATACTTGCACTTAACGTTATTTCATACTATACTCAACAAAAAACAACTATCGATAAAGATAAACATCTTGAAAAGTCATAGTTCGTACCCCGTGTACAGATCATTACGCGAAGAGCATATTTAGGTACAGCTCCATTCCTAAGTCAATACATGATTTATTTTAGCCAATAGAATGTGTCACAGAGCTTCGATCTTTTCTTTGATGCCCGCAAAAATATTGAATAACTTTGATCGCTGCCTCTATTTCTGCTGCGCTTAACTCTACTTACACCTTTACACTCTTATTGACATATGCAAACATCAAAGAGCACGCTTGTATACACATGATAATTTTTTTTCGTAGTTCATTTGTGAACACGTTTTCACAGAATTTGCTTCTGTCACTCTTTCCATCCCACCAGCCTACACTGTTACCCATCGAGGCACTGAAGTTGTCTTACATAAATAGGCCGAAAGTATGACATTGTTACGTATATGCCACTAAAAACAACGACGGTGGACAACTCAGTTATAGTCGACGAAGTTGAAGAAACGGTTGGTGCTTGCCTGAACACCTACGTCTCTCATCACCTGTTGTGGTTACCCCTGTTGTGGTACTAGCCTTCTGCCCGTATCATCTTGGTGGTGGTGCGGAGTACAAGACCGAATTGGCAGTCCGGGTCGGTAATGCAGCGTCACTCCCGAGCGCTGCATTCGCTGGTTTCACGAGTAGCTGCCAGCGTATGATGGGGAGGAGCAGCGACGAGGTACCGGTGAACGGGATCGACGAGCCCGGGGAGATGGAGATCGCCTGTAGCGACGAGCAGTTGAGACTGTTTGGGTGCGAGGCTCATCTGGTTGAGGAGGAAAGTGTCCAGGTCGATCATAGGCGGGGTGGAGCTCCTCTGGTGGGGCAGCAAAGCGTCGAGCTCCATAGTCATACCGGCGGTCAGCGTTGTAATAAAAGCGAGGGGGGGGGGGGCGGTAAGGTACGGCTACGGCAATACCGCGAAGTGTGGCGGGCTCGACAGCAAATAAAGCTGAATGGCCTGCCGTCTAAGGTGCACCACTCTGCTGGATTGTGACCAAGGTAGCGACGTGGGGAGGCTGTGCTGGTGGTTGTAGCAGCCACTAAAGGAACAGGGTGTGATGGTGGCGGGGGCGGCACGGAGCTAGATGAGAGGCCGACGTTTGCGAGTTCCTGGCGGACAACGGCCTGTATCATGGCCACGGTGTCGGGCAGCGGAGACGGAAGTGGTGCAGGAGCTATGGCCTCGAGTTCTCTGCGGACGATCTAAGTCACGGTCGAGGGATGGGAGGGCTGGTGTAAAGGGCCAATTCATCGCAGGATGAGGTAGCCGCGGTGTTCTGAAGACGCTCAAGGCGATGTACGAGACGTTTTTGTTTGGCATTTGCTCGTATTTTTGGTGGTTTGTCCCCAACTTTGCGGGGACGGCTCGTCCACTCACCCTTCTTCTGAAGAACGACGTTCTATTTTGCTGGGGCCCAGAACAATCTCAAGCCTTTCCTGCGCTAATTTCAGCCCTCACCAGCCCACCCGTCCTGGCACACTTCAACACCTCAGCACTAACGAAGGTACGCACCGACGCCAGTGGTCACGGTATTGGTGCCATTCCCGCCCAGCAGCCGACGGGTCGCCCTCGCATCATTGTTTATGCCAGTCGCCTCCTTTCAGCGGCTGAACAAAATTATTCGATCACAGAACGTGAGTGTTTAGCCATCCTGTGAACTATTACAAAGTTTCGCCCTTACTTGTTTGGCCGCCCGTTCTCCGTCATCACCGACCACCACGCCTTATGTTGGCTTTCTTCGCTGAATTTCCCTTCTGGTCGTCTCGGGACTGATAACCCTGACGCTGCCCTTGCTTTGTATGCGCTCCACAACGGCGCTTTATGTAGGAACAATATGCGGCCGGATGGCGCTGAGCTTCTGCTCGTAGTCCCCTACCACCTGCATGCCACCGTTCTTCAGCAGCTGAAAGACGCGCCCACTGCGGGTCATCTTGGCGTATCTCGTACGTACGACAGCGTCCGCCGGCGCTTTTTTTTTTGGCCAGGCCTCTACCGCTCTGTTCGTCGTTACGCGGCTTCTTGTGACAGGTGTCAGCGACGGAAGAAGCCCTCGGTTGTGCCTGCTGGATCCCTACAGCCTATCGACATCCCAATAGACCCATTTTCCCAAGTTGGCCTTGATCTCGTCGGGCCTTTTCCTCGGTCTGTTTCGGGGAATAAGTGGATTGCGGTGGCTACGGACTATACTACGCGCTACGCCGTTACACGAGCGATACCCACCAGCTGTGCAACTGACGTGGCAGCGTTTCTCCTCCGCGACGTTATCCTGCTCCACGGTGCACCACGCCAGCTGCTTACTGACCGTGGTCGCTGCTTTCTCGCTCGATTATTCGAGGAAATTAGCCGATACTGCTCCATTAAGCACTACTTCACCACCGCTTACCATCCACAAACGAACGGCATCACCGAGCGCTCAATCGCACACTCAGGACATGCTGTCAATGTATGTATCGGCTGATCACAGTGAGTGGGATATTACCTTACCGTTTGTGACCTTTGCGTATAATTCATCCCCTCACGATACAATGGGCTACTCGCCCTTCTATCTTCTGTTCGGCCGTGAACCTTCTCTTCCATTCGACAGCGCACTGCCTCCCACCGCTAATGCAAGTTCCTATCTTCGTGACGCCATATCCCGAGCTGACGCCACCCGTGTTATTGCTCACCGCAGACTGGCTTCCTCCCAAAATTCTCAACAATGCCGCCATGATTCTCGCCATAGGGATGTCCACTACTCTCCGGACTCTCTTGTCTTGCTCTGGACTCCCGCTCGTATATTGGGCTCTTTGAGAATTTCTTGCCGCGCTACACAGGCCCCTACCGTGTTTTACGGCCAGTCACTTTCGTGACATACGAGGTCATCCCTGTGCACCCACACCGACAGTTCGATATGCCCGGTGCAGAAATCATTCATGTCGCTCGCATGAAGCCGTACCATTCCAGCTGTAGTTCCTCGACGTAGTACGCACCGGGACTGTGCTTTTCCTGCCGGGGTAATGTTACACATATGCCACTAAAGAGGACGACGATGGACAACTCATTGATAGACGACGAAGCTGAAGAAACGGTTGGTGCTTGCCTGAACACCTAAGTCTGTCATCACCTGTAGTGGTTTCCCCTGTTGTGGTACTAGCCTTCGGCCCCGTATCAATATTTAAGCACTGCAGGGCTTGTGTGCTGTTATATTACTCTTCTGCTTGTCTGTGCAGTTTTTCCGCTATGAATGTTATGATGATGTTGCGATGCCAGCTTGCAGCGTGTGCTAATACCAAAGGCTCCTAATTCAAACTGCGTCGGATTTTGAGTTTAGCACTCTTCGTTCTTCCCCAAGATAGTGTCAAGGTGACTTGTGGCAGAATAGGCGTAGTTGGCATAAAAAAAGTTTGGATTCGTTGACAGCTCCATAACGTCATACTACGCAGGTACGTCAAACTCCCCGCAATGCCTTTAAATGTAAGTCAGGAGTAAAGTAATATTGGTTCGGCGATTAGGCGTAATGAGGTAATTCAATGTTTGCTGAATATATCTTCTGATGCAACTTAATTTATTAACTTACACCATAAGATACATTCAGACGATTTCGCATAAAGGAACGTTTTAATTTTAGATGGAATTCAAACTCAGGACATTTGTTTTGACAGCCGGCCGCGCTACACGTCAAAAAAAGCATTTTTGTAGGACTTCGGAGCAAGCGGAGATTGACATGCTTGTCGTGTTCTGTTTTACATGCATCAGTGGCACCTGGCGAAACTGTACTCATGAGTGTGTAGGTGGAAACATGCAGCGAAGGACGCAATATTGTCGCAGCCTTGCCAAATGGAACTTGGCTGCGAGAATGAGGGGTCAACTTCAGAACAGTTGCACCAATTTCAATAAAAGTTTGAGGGATGGCTTATCTTCCTCTGTTTGGAATATAATCTATGTTTAATCAACTTATAATATATAGAAAAATGTTGTAGAATCAATAATGTGTAATTAGGTATGTCAGATAAAAAAACTATGGTTTGAAAAATTATGGATATGTGCTAATTATTTGAGTCTGGATAACTTCTAGGCAGTTGATTGCACAGCATTAGGCAGATTACGGCTTCTTTATGAACGTTATGTAAAATCTGAGAACTTTAACAAGAAACTTTTTTTTTAAATTTGAGGCTTGTTTTTCTTAGAGGATAATTAGGAATCCAAAAAGTACCTTATCTTGTTCCCAACAAAATTTCATTCAGAAACTTCCTTGGAAGTAGCCTTTGGTGAATTCATTTGAAGATGGTAATTTAACTCCCAATTGTGCTCTTACAAAAAGTGCGAATTGCGAAAAACGTATTTCAGAGATTTCAGAACTTCCTGTTCTAGAAGGCCAAAATAATAAATTAAAGCGACCTGGTGCATACGCTGCGCCATCCTTTTAAACAATGCACTCTTCTGTAGCGATTAATTCCAGTTGCCTGTTTTTGTTTCAGCTTTACACCTGTATTACGCCCTCGTTGCTCGCTGCGCGTGACTCTTCGTCCAAGCTCCACTTCTATCTCCTACTTGCCGAGCACTTTCATTATCCTGACTACCAGTGGTGTGAAAAGAGCTTTCGGACGTTAAGCGGCGCGTTTTATTCAATTCAAGCTTATATTTCTGTTTACCAGCCAATCCGCTGCGGCCGTGTCACAATTTGTTTTCTACTTTGCGTTTCAGCTCTCTGCTTTACTCTCGATATCAGGTCCTTTTTTAGTAGGGAGCGCGAAAGACAAGCATTCTAACATGGGCATACACTTCATTTTCAATTTCTATGTGTTGAAATCAGCGTTCATTGGTTCTTTCAGCAGTGAGTGCATCCCCTCTTGGAAAAAAAAAATGTTTCGGCTACACTGCTGACAACCAAACTTTCTGATAATTTTCTTTATACATGCATAATCCCAAGAAAACAAATTACCAACACACTGTAGTATACAAATTCATATCTATTGTTCATTTTCGTCAGTTATAGCACCGCAGTACACATGCCCCAAAGAGCAGCCTTCCTGGCACAAAATAAAAGAGTTTGGACAAATGTGAGCGTGTAGATCAGCTGACGATGGGCCTGGATTTCACTAGGCGCCATTTTGAGTGTAGAGCAAGTGGTACCTCACGGAGTTTACACTTTAGATAAATTATTCAGGCGACCTTGTGCATATAGCACGCATGATAAAAAAAATGACGAACTCTACTCATAGGAACATGTTTTAATCATCAATAATATTGATAACAACAATTTGAGAGATATATTTATGAACGTGAAAAAAGAATCAAATACATCAAGTATCAAGCTTGGCATTAAATAATTTGCATACAATAAGTGTCTCGTTCAGCGGACGATGAGCCTGCATTTCAGTAGGCAGAATCCTGACAGGACCACTACTTGCATCTCTTAGATTTCACAAAGGCAAAGCAATAGGAAGAAGCGCAGTGGTTAGAGCGCTCAAGTTAAAGAAATGGATGCACTGGTCACAATTACGGCTGAAATGTCGCAGTCATAGGCAAATATATATGCAAGTAGGTATCAATAATATTGCTCCGCGAATATTTTTCGAAGAGGCGAACATCACGCGCATGTCCCATGCTATTGTGTCAATGACTTCACATAAAGTTGCGTAATTTAGGCGACCTTAACGAATAAATAGATGTCGTTATTAAATTTTCAGACCTCGAAAATCAGGGTACAGAGTCTCAAGTAAATTTTTTTTCTGTGAAGATTTCCGATTCTATGAGAAATTCGTACAAATTCATGGGAAAAGAAACTCGTGCATGTACATGCCGGTGTAATCGTGAAGAACAGGATCGCAAAAAACCGGGACACAAGGAAC
>JAJIZL010036379.1:25006-60999 GCA_023969395.1 Amblyomma maculatum
TGTGGGTACCTTGTGTCCTGGTTTTTGGCGCTCCTGTTCTCCACGATGCTTCACCGACTCGCCCACACAAAGGTATTAATCGGTGCCACTGTAATGCTAGAATACATTAATTCTGGTGATACCTTCTCATAAACATGATTTTCCATCATCAGAGGGAAACGCCGATACCCGTGGACATTGCAAAAAAATGTGGCAACGGAAATAAAAATGAAATTTAAATGCGTGCAGCTTGCTTGAACGCCGTAGTGCCAATGCCTTTTTGAAAGCATGTGACATAAAGTGCTGATAAATGGGGAAACTTTTGCAGTAGCCCTTTGTGGAATTTCAATGGCTACTTTAAAAAAAAAAGGCGCTAGGTCCGAGTGTATTGTCTGGGCTACGCCACACCGTGCATTCACAGGTGCGATCCCGCTACTGCGGAGCGCGGGAGCTTTTGACTGCTGCGTTTCCGCCCTGGGCCGGTTCGCTCCTACTTAGGCGACCTTGTCGCCACCGAGCTCCCCCGGAGGCCACCATATCGGCGCCCAGCTTAGCGCGGACACACGATCAACATGGGCAGACGTGGGGCAGGCCTCCCAGCCTCAACCCGTCCTCTAACGCCAGCCTCCAAGCAGCTGGATTAAAGGGGCACGCCACTACCCCCGGTGGAGAAGCGATCAATGCGGCTGGTATTTATATCCACCATTGTCTAATTCCATCATAATTACATTCCTTCTTTTTTTTACTGGATGCTGTACGGGGTGCAGATATTGCTTTCATGCTCTTATAGGGAAATTTCTGGGATCATTTCTGGTCGAGAGCTGAAATTGCATAGTGCTGAAATACACGCTTCCGATCTGGTTTTGTTTTGAGCTCAACAGATGCCGCGCTAAGCGCTGCGGCCTAACCTCACTTCTTGTTCGCTCGGTAGAGTCAACATCTGTCCTAAACCCCAGCTTCGTTACCCGTTCGAAAGATGGGAGGCCGATGCAAAGAGCGAAATATTTTGAATGGCCTTAGCACAATATAGAATCTGCCGTACTTAACATCTCAGACAGTTGATCCTCTAGACCGCTAGCTCTTTGTTTCAAAATTGTGGAAGCAAACATTGTTGAATATGCGTATGCAAATCCTGAATCATACTCGGTGGAAAGAAGTTTCGTCTTGACGAGACCCCAGTTTGAATATTTCGATTTGCAAGAAATCGAGCACCACTCGATAATCTGCAAGGAATTTACGTCATTGTATATCACCCAAGTTCGTTTAAGGGAATTGGCGTTTTCTGCCTCCCAGGTTATTCGGGTTATGGGTGTTTCCAACTTATTATCCCCTTTAAATATATAAAATAATTGCGATTATTTTTTCATTTTTTTAACGATATCATGTGTATTACGCTAATGTATTACGTGCAAATATTGTTGCAATTGAGCAGCCTGAATTTCCGTAAGGAAGATATACTGTGCAGATGCAGTGAATTTTCTTTTAAACCGCAGCAGATGCAAAACCAGTGCCATGATTAAGAAGGATATTTTTACCCGCACTACGCAGAGCATACCGAACAAGTGTGTCAATGCGCTCGAAAGTGAAATGTGTTTAAGTACAGCTTCTTTCTTTGCACCATGCTTCAGTGGAATGGCATGCCAGAGGAAACCGTTAAGGGACTCCCATTTTTTACATTTCACATACAAAATTTCCTTATTGGAGATTTTCAATGTTTGTCTTTGGTTTACTTTCGTATTATCCCATTTCGAGCATTATAGTGATAGAATTATGAAAATATAAGACAAAACACTTGCACGAGTCTCTTTTTTTGTCGTTGTTCTCAAGGTGTTTTGACTTAAATTCGGTGCAGTAATCCTTTTCATTTCATCTCTTCTGCCCAAATAAAAGCAATTAAGGAACTGAAAATGACTTGTTCTCTGCAGAGTGCTCATATGTGATGCGGTTTCTCTCTTCTTCATTAAAGGATGCTCTTCTGTACAAGAATCCTTGTGGCAAAGCTGCATTTACAAGCTGTAAAATTTAGCCCCTAGTGTAGAATATACACCTCCTCCAAATCAGTACCTAATTTTTCAAATGAGCTTTTTCGAATGTGGCCAATTTGCTCCTTTTATAACATAAAAAGGCAACCCTGTAAACGGGTGCACTAGACCAAAATCGCCTTTGTTTTCTCGAAGCACAAGTCACCGACGCCTAAGCGCTTCATCGTTACCAAGGTAGCACATGCGACCGGCCCGATATTGGAAATTGATTGGCGACGTCTGCCCACCAGTGGCCCGGCGTTGCCAATGCGCTACCAATAATGGTACAGCCATGCGATAACATTGAACACTCTTGGCCCAGTGATTTAATTGTTCCCCCCATGACTAGCATTCATGTGCTCTCAATGGGCAATATAGAGCTTGCGTATAGAATTGCTTGCCAACATTGTATACACATTGTATACACATTACGCAGCAATCGGCAATGTTTTGCCCATATTTCGCGGATCATTGCATACATTGGTAAATATTTTTCTGCCAGTATATATGGCCTGTCGACATTGAATATAGCTTGGCATTCATTGGTCAATATCATCCCGCCGATCTTGGTGGCTTGCCAACATTGTATGCATCTTCAGTTCCAGGGGCCAATATTACCCAACGAGTGGTGGCCCTGGCCTACATTGAACATATCATGGCATACATTGTTAAATATTGTCCAGCCAGTATTGGCGGTTTGTTAACATCAAATATATCTTGGAAAACATTGGTCCATATCCCCCTGCAAATTGTGGCGGCTTCCCAACATTGTGTATATCTGCAGTAAAAATGGTTAATGATGGCATACAATGGTAAATTTGCCCTGCCAGTATAGCTGGCTTGTCGACATTTATTATTATTTGGTATATATTGGTTAATGCTATCCTACCGGTCTTAGTGGCTTCCCAATAATGTATACTTGTTGGTTCCTGTGGGCAATATTTCCCAATAATCTGAGGCGACTGGCCAGCTTTGCAGCTATCATGGCATACATTGGGGAATATTGCAATGCCAGTATTGATTGCTTGTCAGCATCGAATTTATCTTGGCATACATTCGTCAATATCCTCGCGCCATTCGTCTTGCCTTCCCAGCATTGTATATCTGCAATTAAAGTGGTCGATGTGGCCTGAGGAAGTGTATTGGCTTGCCAAAATACCATGCATCTTTACAAAGGGTAATCAATATTTTTTGCCATCATTGATGGCCTGTCAACTTGAAATATTTACTGTCACACGATGGTCAATATTTTACTACTAGTTGAGATGGTTTCCCAATATTGTATCCAACATGAATTATAGTGGTCGATATTTTATGGGTAGCTGCGATGGCTTGCCAACATTGCACGCATCATTGTATGCATTGATTGATATGATCTTGTTGGTATAGCTGGATTATCTACATTGGATACATTTTGGCACACAGTGGTCCATGTGGCCGCGCCAGTTTTGGAGACTATACAACAATGAATATGACTGGGTTGTAGCGGTCGATATTGTCCCACTGAGTTTCGACAGCTGGAAAAGCATAGCACATAACATGACGTGTTGGCCGGAATTGGCTTGCAGATATTAAAGATCAATTCTCAACCTGCCTTGTGTCATGAAATCGGCGCACATTTTCATCAAGCCGGCACGGCGCGAGGCCAGCGCGGCGTCGCGTGGAAAGCTCGAGAAAAACCTCCTTCCCCGCGCGAGAGAGCGCGTAGCCTTGTACGCGTCGCCATCGCCCTCTTTCTCATCACCCGGCGATGACGCGGACTCATCAGCCTGGATACGCCAGAAAAATCGAGAATCTCCTATGGGACCTAGCCAATGACGACGCAAGGCTCGACGAGAGGAGGAGAGGACGCTATAACCAGCGAAGCTAAGTGTGTGTGCGCGCTAGCTTTGACGCGTGCTAACAGACAGACGCGGCGCGCTCTATTTAAAGAGACCGCGCCGCTTGTTGAGTCAGTCAGTCAGTCAGTCAGTCAGTGGTTGCGGCGTGTTCGCCAGTGTTTCGGCTGGACTCCCGGGGATCACCCGCTGCTGGCAAGCCCACGGACCTGCAAGGGAGCTGCGCTCGTCTTGTATGGCGGCCACATTGACTCTTGAGGCGTCGGACTGCAACAGTGCCCGGTGAACAATTTGGTGTTTGTTTATGTAACTCTCTCGTGTTTCATTTTTCTTTCCTTTTCTGCCTCAACATAACATATGTGTTGTAGAGCCTCTATGTTATTGAATACCTCTGTAATTGCATGCTTAGCGTTTGTTATTCTATGAACCTCTCGTCTGAGCATTTCAAGTGATCTTGTGTATTCTTTTGTATCGTGTCTTGCTGTGCATAAATTGTGTTTTGTTTGTTACTTCTGACTCCGATCCTTACTCTGGTTTGAACCGGCGACAGCTGGGCACCAAACGGCCACCCCCTTCTGTCACTACAAGGTAGTTTAATTCCGGCTCAGCTTGCCACGCAGGTCGAGGGCATCTTCTTTGCGACCGGAACAGCTACCCCCACTCACTCTAAGGGTGTCTAGGAGTGTGCGTATCGTTAAGGGCGCATCGTTAATAATACCCCCTAATTATTAACGCGTGACAATTATTCTGGCGTCCGCGACAGGACATTTGGTGCACTCAAGCTCAGAGGACGGAGATCGAGTTGGAAGAGTTTACGAAGAGGACGTAAACAGTGTAGCAGCTGAGCGGTAGCGAGAGGTAGTGCCGCGCGGAAGCGTTTAGGCGAGATTTACTAAGCAGTGTTTAGGCTACACCCAGACGGTTCGCGCTTCAAATATGAACCTGAATGAGCTGATTGAGGCTGGCACCTAGCTCGGGTTGTCCGGTGCCGAACTGCGCAAATGGGTTAGTCAGAGAGAAAAATAGGAAAGAGAGAGGGAAAAAAAGAAAGAGAGAGAGCAGAAAAACAACGAGTCAGGGCTCAAAAGGAAGCCGAGAAAGAACGAGAGAGGGCTCGAAAGGAAGCTGAGGAAGAAAGAGAGAGGGCTCGAAAGGAAGCTGAGGAAGAAAGAGAGAGGGCTCGAAAGGAGCGTAAGAGGAATTTCAGCGGTAAAAGCAATTACTTACTATGAAACTTCAGCTCCAAGAGACAGGGAATAACAACGGTTTTGCTGAAGTGCATAGCCCTAGTGAAGGACATAGCAGCTTGCGGATAGACGCGAGTAAATTGATCCCGAAATACGACGAGAGACGAGACGATCTCGACGCGTTCCTCTTGCGCTTCGAAAGGATCGCCATAAATGCCAATTGGACAGACAGTGAATGTGCTACCATCTTGAGCACTTGCCTTAGTGGCGAAGCATTAAGCGTATTTGGAAGACTTCCTCCTGAGGATGCAGGCAGCTATAACAAGGTGAAGGCTGCATTACTTAAAAGGTTTAGATTTACGACGGATGGGTTTCGTGAGAAGTTCAGGACTGGAAAACCTCTGGACGGTGAAACGGCAACACAGTATGTTGCGCGACTGAGTCATTATTTTGACCACTGGACTAAACTCTCAAAAATTAAACTAGAGTATGGCGCACTTCGCGAGCTCCTAATTAAGGAACAAGTCCTGGGCAGCTGTCACCCTTTATTTAAAAGAAAGAAAAGCGCATACATTGGATGAAATGATGGATCTCGCAGACCAATACTTGGAAGCCCAGGGAAGCGAAAATTTGAACAAGAATGCAAATTCTGAAACTCCTCAAAAGCCCGAATTCCGGCAGATAAAACTTGGCGTAAAGTCACCCCCGAAGTGCTATCTCTGCGGACAACTAGGTCACATCGCACCTAACTGCCGCAACCTCGCAACCAGCAATCCATCCTCGTGTTGGAAATGCGGACAGAAGGGCCACAAAGCGACGTCGTGTCCCGACGCTGACAAGGCAGCTCCGCAGGCGGCATGCGCGAGGACTCTGTTAAAAGTCAGAATGTCGCCTGGAGGAAGAAGATGCCGGTGGCTTTGTTGAGCTGAAGAACGGCAAAAACGTCCGCGTGGTGCACGGCCTAGAGGAGGAGGAAACAGAGAAGGTTGTTAATCGGAAGAAGGACAAGAAAATCCGGGTGGTGAACGCCGTAGTACACGCGCAACCTGGAGCTGCGGTGAATCGGATGCCAGTTTCGAGGGGAAAAATAGGAGGAAAATCAGTTTCTGTGCTACGAGATACAGGTAGCAGCGCCGTAATTGTTAAGCGGAGTTTGATTCATGAGAATGATCTGACTGACGAGAAATGCCCTGTGAGGCTAATTGACGGCTCAATTCAATTGCTACCTGAGGCAAAATTGGAAGTGCAGACGCCATACTATTCTGGAAAACTGACAGCCCTGTGCATGGAACGCCTTGTCTATGATTTGGTATTGGGCTATATTAAGGGCGCAACATTTCCCGGGGATCCGGATCGAAGTTCCACGCCTGTGCGCTGCAGTGAATCTAAAAAGAAAAAGGCAAGACGAGGCAAGCAAGGCCATGAGGAGCCGGAGGAAAAACCTCGTGAAAAGAATAAAGAAAAGAAAGCACCTCAGGAGGAAACCGAAAAGAAAGAGGCAACACAGGAAATAAAGTCAGGACTGCCTAGGCCGTCGTTGATGCAGGTAGCCCAAGTATTTTTCCTATTTATGGGGGCATTACTTGGAATATTCAACCTTCCTCGGAAGGAATACCGGTGCCTAGGAAAGAGCACTACTACAGTGATTCTTTTTGTTGGTCTGTGCGCGTTGGCACAGGTTCCCGTGTATCCGTCGGCGCTGCTGGTTGTAGGGGCAATTATCGGCACACATTGGTTGTGTGATTTGCAAGGGGACTATGAGTCATGCCTCATGAAATTTTCAGTAGCCCGATCGGGGAACATAGAAGCGTCTCAAATGCGAGAGCCTAGAGCGAAGGCAGAATCCCTGGAGGACAAAAGCGTGTCACGCACTGATCGCAGGTTCGAATTACGCTCGGCAATTTAGGTTCATGCGCTTCGCATTTGAAAAGTTGTGTGTTGTTGATTCCTATGTGCATCCGACAACAGTGCGTTGTTATGTTTATGAATATCAGGTACTGAAGTGTGATAAAAAAATGTTTCATCAGAGTCTGAGAAACTTGTAAGACTTCTCATGTGTGCATTGTATTTGTGACTGTAGTTCGTGAAATTTGTGCAATGTATGTGCGTGACGTGTACACTTGTCCCATATAATTTGTGAGCGCATGCATGTGCGCGCGACGTTCGTGGTCGTTGTGGAAGTGGAACGTGGAAGTTTGCGCTCTGTCTTGCTGTCACGTCTCTTTCTTCATCTACTTTTTGCGCGTCTTTTACCTTTTGCGAATATTGTGGGACAATATTCTTTAAGGGAGGACCAGCGTCCTCTTCGTAAACTCTTCCAACTAGATCTCCGTCCTCTGAGCTTGAGTGCACCAAACGTCCTGTCGCGGACCTTGTAGTGACAGAAGGAGGTGGCCGTTTGGTGCCCAGCTGTCGCCGGTTCAAACCAGAGTAAGGATCGGAGTCAGAAGTAACAAACAAAACAGCAATTTATGCACAGCAAGAGACGATACAAAGGAATACACAAGATCACTTGAAATGCACAGACGAGAGGTTCACAGAATAACAAACGCTAAGCATGCAATTACAGAGGTATTCAATAACACAGAGGCTCCACAACACAGATGAAACACGAGAGAGTTACATAAACAAACATCAAATTGTTCACCTGGCACTGTTGCAGTCCGACGCCTCAAGAGTCACGATGTGGCCGCCATACAAGACGAGCGCCGCTCCCTTGCAGGTCCGTGGGCTTGCCAGCAGCGGGTGATCCCCGGGAGTCCAGCCTAAACACTGGCGTACACGCCACAACCACTGACTAACTGACTGACTGACTGACTAAACAAGCGGCGCGGTCTCTTTAAATAGGGCGCGCCGCGTCTGTCTGTTAGCACGCGTCAAAGCTAGCGCGCACACACACTTAGCTTCGCTGGTTATAGCGCTCTCTCCTCCTCCCGTCGAGCCGTGCGTCGTCATTGGCTTGGTCCCATAGAAGATTCTCGATTTTTCTGGTGTATTCCAGGCTGATGAGTCCGCGTCATCGCCGGGTGATGAGAAAGAGGGCGATGGCGAAGCGTACAAGACTACGCGCTCTCTCGTGCGGGGAAGGAGGTTTTTCTCGAGCTTTCCACGCGACGCCGCGCGGGCCTCGCGCCGTGCCGGCTTGATGAAAATGTGCGCCGATTTCGTGACACCCTGATATATTTTTAACGTCCCGAACAATGCTGTCGTGCTCTTCGCGATCGCTTTCAAATATGTTTTATACATCGTCAACGATATAGCAACATTAGTAGAGAACATTTATTCAAGAAAAATTGCTTTGGCGATGAGGGCACAGCTGGCATAGGGTCCTCCCCCATTGCTTCGATGGCTTAACCCCTGCCGGCGTAAGCCTTCAGTTTCTTGACAAACTTATGCCATGGGATAAAGGCAGATATTCTTTAGCCAAAACATTTAGAAAGTCCCGAAATGAATGATTGGGTGGTACTACGCATGCAAGCAGAACATGCTTCGTACAATGTTGCTGTTGAGTCGGACGCGGGGCTTATGCGTCTACGAAGCGCTTAGAAATGCCCGACTGTTGCGCTGTTCTCAAGTGTAAAGAAGTTTAGTACAGAGGTGGAAGGCGCAGCAGTTTCAGGCCCTAGCATTCCTTCTATACGTCTTCAGCGCGATGCGTAAGGACACTCATACATCAAACTTTTAAGAATACTTCGTCGCCCTCTTCGATAAAATCGCAACACACAGACGCATAATTTTTTAAAGCTGACAACGGTCGCTGCCTATGAATAGAAACACAATATGGCGCAGTATACAAGCATACTTCTGCAATCTGCAGTAGGCCAGTAAGACGTAGCACCTTCAAAGCCTTATATACTATAGGTTGTTAGCCCGGCTTAATTTGCTGCGATGAGGTTTTACATCCATATCCTGAAATCTTTTGTCCATAACTGGAAATAGACACATAAATGCTTTATTAATGAACTATTTTATTTGAGTGGTGAAAGCAAAGATAAAATTCTGGAAAACAGAGGTCGAAGAGATCATGCTAGTGAAGGCAAATTCTGCACCGTTTAGTCATGTACGCTAGCTGACTCCTCAACGAGGCGCCAGCACCGACTGTATTCCGCCGTAGGTGGTCTTGTAAGCACAGAAGACGTGCTAGCTGCAGCATATTTTGTGTTGTAATTTACATCAGCCTTAAACTTGCACTTGATTCCTATATGCCGGAGTGCTCTGCTTTGAGACTTCAGCAAGGGACGAATGATGAACAAACACATGCTGTTGATGCAGCATAGCTCATAGTCAAAAGGTAGATACCCCACTAGATCCCCCACATAAAAAAAAAAGCAATATTTTCTATACGTTCTCTACCTTCGCCTAGCAGAGAAAAAATCTAGCTTTCACAGATGTTCTAGAATGAAGTGTATTTCAATTCAATAGCATTGAACGCTGCCCAACTTTTTACTACAAGTTTTTTACTTGCTCTGGCAGCTGTTGACTATTTCGGACTTTACATTTCCTGGTAGACTTAAAAGAGAAAATATTGAAGAAGCTTGAAGCATAGCAACCCCACTATTGAAGACTAGAAATAAGTGTCAATTGTAGTGTGGTAACCTTTCAGAGAGGCAAGCCAGAACAAAGCGTTGTGATCAGTCACAACGTAAGACGGCCGGCCATACACATAGGGACGAAATTTTCCGATGGCCCAAAAAATGGCCAAACATTTCCTTTCTGTGACTGAATAATTAGATTCTGCTTTCGTCAATGTTCGTCTGGCGTATGCCACAACATACTCGCTGTAACCAGCCTTACGTTGGGCAAGGACGGCACCAAGCCCAATACCGCTGCCATCAGTGTGGATCTCCGTAGGCGCAGGCGGATAAAAGTGGCGTAGAATGGGAGGCGAAACCAAAAGGCGACGTAAAGTGTCGAAGGCTCTATCGCAGGCTTGAGTCCAGGCGGAAAGGTCGGAGCTGCCGGCAAGGAGCTGGTTCAGAGGAGCGATGATAGAGGCGAAGTTCAAGATGAAACGTCGAAAGTAGAAACAGAAGCCGATGAAGCTCCGGAGCTGCTTCATGGAGGTTGGCTTCGGAAACTCTGCAACTGCGCAAAGTTTGGTGGGGTCGAGAAAAATGCCATCCGTAGAGACTACGTGGCCTAAAATTGTGCGTTTTCGAGCGGCATAGTGGCACTTCTTCAAATTCAACTGAAGCCCAGCACCGGCGAGACATGTGAGGACATTCTTTAGGCGGAGAAGATGAGAAGAAAAGTCGGTAGAAAAAACAATGATGTCATCGAGGTAACAAAGACAGGTCTGCCACTTGAGTCCGCGAAGAACAGTGTCCGTCACGCGCTCGAACGTAGCTGGGGCATTGCAGATGCCAAAGGGCATAACGTTGAACTCGTATAAGCCATCCGGTGTTTTCAATGCAGTTTTCGAGCGGTCATCATCAGCCATCGGTACCTGCCAGTAGCCAGAGCGCAAATCCAAAGAGGAGAAATACTCGGCTCCCTGTAAACAGTCCAAGGCGTCGTCGATTCGCGGCAGAGGATAGACATCTTTGCGCGTGATTTTGTTAAGCCTACGGTAATCGACGCTAAACCGGATGGAACCATCTTTCTTGGTGATGAAAACAACCGGAGAAGCCCATGGACTGTTAGATGGCTGTATGACGCCCCAGCGAAGCATGTCCACGTTGTCAGCAATGACTTGGCGCTCAGAGGCCGACGCGCGATAAGGACGCTGTCGTAAAGGTGCGTTTGTACCAGTGTCGATTTTGTGAGTAACGGCAGATGTGCGGCCCAGAGCAGTGTGAGGAAGGTCGAAGGCAGAAGTGAAGTTCTGTAGAAGAGCAGCGAGTTGATCGCGTTGTGCGGGTGGAAGATCTGCGTCAATGGCTTGTTGAAGAACATCGGGTGGTGTCGAAGCGGTCGCTATATCGCAAGAGCTGAGAACATTAACGTCTAATGAAGTAGGCGTGGCAGGAAGAGTATTTACAAGTGCGGGATCAAATTCTTCAATACAACCGAGATACTCGCCGCGTAGCAGGATGGACGGGCACGAAAATTGATTTGAGACATACATTGCACTAAGGCCATCTTCGAACTTGAGAACAGGAAATGGAAGCAGGAGGCAGGGATGGCGTGAAGCGGCGTCGGAAGGTGTGAAGAAGACAGTCGAAGAAGTAGCGCTTTCACGAGAGAGTGGAGCGAGGGCAGCAGAAAAAGGAGGAATATCTGTGTCATTGGCGACAAGGAGTTTTGCAGACTGGGTTGGGACGTCACACAAGACGGTATCACAAAGAGGTAAACAGGAAACTTCCGCACGGGCGCAGTCAATAACGGCGCGATGAGTGGAAAGGAAATCGTAGCCCAGGATGATGTCGTGTGAGCAGTGAGACAGTACAATAAACTCGATGGTGTATAAGACGTCTTCGATAAGAACACGGGCCGTGCATGCCGCTGAGGGATGAATGCGCTGTGAAGAGGCGGTGCGAAGCGAAACGTCGGAAAGCGCGGTGGTCACCTTATGAAAACGACGGCAAAGAGCTTCACTGATGACGGATACGGCAGCGCCCGTGTCGACAAGAGCGAGAACTGCGACGCCGTAAACAAACACTTGTAGTACGTTAGCAGGAGAACACGGAGGACTTGAAGAGTTCGAACCAAGCGCAGTTCTTGCCCCGGGAACTGCGACTGTTAGTTTCCCTCAACAGCGCCGGTAGAACGTCGGGGAAGCGGGGACGGGAAACGGCGACGA
This sequence comes from Amblyomma maculatum, assembly GCA_023969395.1. NCBI lineage: Eukaryota > Metazoa > Arthropoda > Arachnida > Ixodida > Ixodidae > Amblyomma > Amblyomma maculatum. The sequence goes on from JAJIZL010036379.1 coordinate 36,774, forward strand.
GGGGATGATAATCGGCGAGTTGTATACGTTTGATTGTCACCAGATACAAAGTCGGAACCCGGCGGAGTTCTCGGCGAGGGCTGGTCTGTATCTTACGAGTAGTTCCAGAGGTCAGGTCGAGAAGGCGGAAGGCGTTAGCGGCAAAGGCGTGCGACATGGCCCGGCAGCCCACAAGAGTAGCAGATTGGCCGGTTGTCCTCGGTACGCCAAGGGTTCGTATGGCGTTAACATACCCTTAGACTAGGGACATGGAATGCAGACCCAGGCAAAGGCGAAGGAAGGTTGGAAGGTGCGGCCTGGTAGGAAAGAGATGCTGATGGCATTAGCGGCCTGGCCGCAACTTGAGCGTAAGTCAGTGGCGCCGTTACTTGCGCCGCCACTGGGCTGGGCGGCAGCACATTGTTGGCGGGAGCATGGACCTTGATGGAAGGATATCAGCGATGTGATCTTGCACGGCACGACGTATGGTAGGGGCCAACGACGGAGCCATGTCAGGAGCAAGGCGGCCAGTATCCTGTAACTGAGGGACCAGTGATAGCTGGCGGGCGACCTCTTCTCGAACAAAGGCTTTGATTTGTTGAAGCAAAGCGCTGTCGTCTGATGGAATAGAACCGCCCAGCGCTAGTGCAGAGATGGCGTCGTCTCTAACACCTTTTTAGGAACATTACCAAAACACATTGCAGCCACACCGAGGGTATTTCAATCTAGAAATTACGTCCGTTCGCTCTAACAGTTTAGAAAAAACGTACCGTCTTTGCCAAAAGTAACCAGGCTGCCGAGTTTCCTTCTCAACCGTGTTTGGAGCCCTTGATCTATTTCAAGAGGCAAAAAATGGTGTTTAAGATAACAGTGATATGCTTTTTTCCGCACATGTGATTATTAATTTGGCATGTCCTGTAAAACGCTTAACTAAAGGGCTAAGGAGCAAATCGGGAAGCCTGGTTGCTTTTGGCAAAAAAGACGATACGTTCTTTTAGACAGGCGGCTGTTTGCGACGCAGCGCGCCAGCCTTCGCCGTGTAAGCGTACGGATTCTTCGTTCCCACGCCTGAGCAGCGTCCATTGAACCCCGGCGGAATTCAAACTGCGGTGTCATATGAAACCATGCGGACAGTGCTGCCGCGCTCGCACGACTGGCGTCGGCGTGCTCTCACTCTTCGTTCTTCCCTCTCTCTCTAGTAGCGCAAGTGCGCGCCTCGCGGGTTGTGTGCTGCAGGCAGCTCCGCTCGCACTCCCGGAGAATAAACAGAAGAACCACGACATGCCTCGTCCCGTCTCGCGGAACAGTCTGCAGCTCTGTGTAAGGACCACTGACCCTTTATTTTAAGATATATGTTCGTAACGGAGAAGTTTTCGGGAGCCTTTGTTGCTTTATTTGCCACTCATGTTGCTACACTTCGCTACAGGAGGAAATGCTCTGGATTACTAGGACGGACCATTGCGTGCCAATTTCCTCTTGGGCTGTTTCGGTTGACGCTGCATGCAAGGCTGTGCTGGACAACCGGTAAGATAGCCATTTTTTATACAGCGCGGCGTATTAACTGGAAATTAATCATCACCTGATAAGATTAACAGAACGTGCCTATCTGCTGTTTATGTAAGAGTAAGAAAAGCTTTCGCTTTAATTGTATTGCACCAAACAGAAAATATTTATTTTTCATGAATTTCGATTTCAGCACACTGACTTGGACGAACTAATCTTGTAGCAGTGGCAAATTTTACTGCTCATAACAGTTTTCCTAAGCTGTACTCAAAGAAAAACAATACTGCATAATATTGTCTCTTATTTTTGTTGTCGCTTGCAGATGTTTGTACGAAGGGAAGATGCTGAAATGCAAGCTGCTCGAGCATACATCTACAAGGGCTGCTGAGAGCTGCTGTCCTTATAACCGAGCGCAAAATGCGCATGCTATAGATGCTGGCTTGGCAGACACCTGAAGCTGCCTTTAATGCGGCTTCTTCCTAAAACCTAGGATCTGCCGACACCTTGTTAATGAACCGAACCGGAGGTGAAGTCCTGGAAATCTGAGAGAATTCTGCCTATAGTTTTTTTTTTCACTATATACCACATGTGCACCTAATAAATATTCATGAAACGAACAATTCTGGCTTTTTTTGTGTGAATGCATGTATACTTTCAGGATGCTATATATATTATTAGCCACATATAAACACCTGCACAAAAACAAACACAACCCTGTGTTTGGCGCATGATGGCCTTCACGGTCTCTGTGCCATAACACCCATCAAATCAAAAAATAGTTAGTACTAAAAACAACATTAAACAATAATGGGATTACCTGGCTGCCAATTATGCAAAGCCAGTGGACAAGCTTTGGTAGGCGATGTTGGGCAGTCGATGAGCCTAGCTGTATAGCAGGTAATTAAAGCCAGTAAGTAAGCTTGGTTGTAAGTATTGGATAGCCAGTGAGAGTGGCTGGACGTACGTTATATAGGAGCCAGTGGGTATGCTTGGGTGGAAGATATTGGATAGCCATTAAGTGAGGCTGCATGCCAATAAATAACCTAGCCCTCCATTGATGGCCATTGTTGGAAAGCCAGGCTAGCAGATTGGATTACATCTTGGCATGGGTAACCCCAATGAAACACCATTATTGGTCCCAATATTGGGGCCGGTTTCCCCCAATATTGGGCTGATTGCGGTCCATTGGCTTCGTGCTACTTGGGTAAGCTCTACGCTGCTATACTAGAAGCCTAGATGTAAGTTCGAGGGCCACATGGACAAGACTGGTTGAAGTGGTGGGTTGTCTCAGGCGCAGCGGCAAAATAACCATAAAAGAACGCTGCAAGAAAATTACGAGGACGTTTTGTTCTCTCCTTTAAAATGTACTCTGCTGCACAAGAATCCTCTTTGTCACAAAGCTGCATTTACAAGTTGTTAAAATAAGCCCCTAGTGTACAATATACACCTCCTCCAAATCAGTACCTAAGTTTTTCAAAACAACTTTTTGCGAATGTGGCCAAAGTGCTTCTTTTATAAAATAAAAAAGGCAACTCTGTAAAGGGGCGCACTACACCAAAAAACGCCTTTTTTTCTCGAAGCAATCGAAGCACAAGTCACCAACGTCTAAGCGCTTCATCGTTAAGCTCTACGCTGCAGTACTAGAAGCTTAGATGTAAGTTCGAGGGCCACGTGGACAAGAGTCGTGGAAGCACTTGGTTGTCTCAGGCGTAGCGGCAAAATAACCATAAAAGAACGCTGCAAAAAATAACCAGGACACTTTGTTCCCTCCTCTAAAGGGTACTTTGCTGCACAAGAATGCTTATTGTGGCAAAGCTGCATTTACAAGCTGTTAAAATAAGCCCCTAGTTTAGATTATACACCTCCTCCAAATTAGTACCTATTTTTCAAACTCACTTTTCACGAATGTGGTCAAAGTGCTCCTTTTATAACATAAAAAGGCAACTCTGTAAATTTCTGCACTAGACTAAAAACGCCTATGATTTCTCGAAGCACAAGTCACCAACGCCTAAGCGCTCCATCGTTAAGCTCTATGCTACAGTGCTAGAAGCCTTGATGTAAGTTCGAATGCCACGTGGACAAGAGCGGTGGAAGCGGTGGGTTGTCTCAGGCGTAGCTGCAAAATAACCATGAAATAATGCTGCAAATATTACCTGGACATTCTGTTCTCTCCTTTAACAGTCACTTATGAGTGATTATGTTCATTTTAGTACAAAGCAACACGGGAACGATTGCAAAAATATGAGACGCATTTTAGTTTTTTGCAGGATGTCTTATGTTGTAATCACTCAGTAATGATGTAACTGCGATATACACTACAGTAACAAAGCCAAATATTTTACCTTTGGCCCTACAATCCAAGGAAAAGCTATGATGACATTGCGATGTCAGCTTACGCGTGTGCTAATAACTAAGGCTCCTAATTCAAACTGCTTCGGATTTTGAGTTTAGCACTCTTCGTTGTTCCCCAATATAATATCAAAGTTACGTGTTGCAGAATAGGTGTGGTTGGATTCGTCAAAATTTTGATTTATTGACAGCTGCGTGATGACATACTACGCAGGTAATATTGTTTCGGCGATTAGGCGTAATGAGGTAATTCAATGTTTCCTGTATGTATTTTATGATGTCACCTAATTTATTAAGTTACATCATAAGATAGATTCAACCGATTTATCAAAAAGGAACGTTTTAATTTTGCAGAGATTCAAACTCAGGACTTTTGTTTTGACAGCCGGCCTCGCTACAGGCCAAAAAAGCATTTTTGTATGACTTAGGAGCAACCGGAGATTGTTATGCCTGTCGTATTGTGTTTTACATGCATCAGTGGCACCTGGCGATACTGTGCTGATGAGTGTGTGGGTAGAAACATGCACCGAAGGACGCAATATTGTCACAGCCTTGTCAAGGGGAGCTTAAGCGTGCGAGAATGAGGGGTCAACTTCAGAACAGTTGCACCAATTACAATAAAAGTTTCAGGGATGGCTCATCTTCCTCTCTCTGAAATATATTCTAAGTTTCATCACCTTAGAAAAAATAAAAAATGTTGTAAATGTAATAATGAATAACTAAGTGCGTCAGATTAACAAAACCATGATTTCAAAAATTATGAATACTTTTGCTTACTCTTTGTGTTTGGATAACTTCTAGGCAGTTCATTGCGCAGGATTAGGACATTTACGCGTTCTTTAAGAAAGATATTTTAAGTCTGACCACTTTAACAAGGAACTCCTTTTATTCATTACATGTCACGTATTTGACTTTTGTTTTTCTTAGAGGATAATTAGGAATCCAAAAAGTACCTTATCTTGTTCGCAACAACATTTTAGTTCAGAAACCGCCTTGAAAGCAGCCTCTGTGAAATCATTTGGAGATGGTGATTTATCTCACAGTTGTGCTCTTACAAAAAGTACGAATGTGAAAACATTTTTCAGACATTTCAGAACTTCCTATTTAAATATAAGGCCAAAGTAATAAATTAAAGCGACCTGGTGCATACGCTGGGCCATCCTTTTGAACAATGCACTGTTTCTGTAGCGATTAATTCGAGTTGACTGTTTTTGTTTCAGCGTTACACCTGTATGGCGAACTCGTCGGCGTTCGTAATACTTTCCTTTGTTTCTTGCTGGGCTTGAATTTTCGTCCAGGTTTCATTTCTATCTCCTACTTGCCGAGCACTTTGATTACCCGGCTCCAAGTGGTGCGCAAAGAGCGTTCGGACGTTACGTGGCGTGTTTTATTTAATTAAAGCTTATACTTCCGTTTACCAGCCAATCCGCTGTGGCCGTGTCCTCGAACTTTTTTTTCTACTTTGCGTTTCCGCAATCTGCTTTGCTCTTCTTATCAGATCCTTTTTTACTAGAGAGCGCGGAAGATAAGCATTCTAACATAGGCATACCGTCCATTTTCAGTTTCTATATGTTGAAATCAGCGTTCGTTCTTTCAGCGGTGAGTGCATCCCTCTCGGAAAAAAAAACATGCCACAATGAGCAGCATTCCTAGCAAAAAAATAAAAGAATTTGGACAAATGTGAGCATGTGGATCAGCTGACGATGGGCCTGGATTTCAATAGGCGCCATCCTGAGTGTAGAGTAAGTGGAACCTCACGGGGTTTACACATTAGGTAAATAATTAAGGCGACCTTTAAAGGCGGAGTGCATTTAGCATGCAGGTTAAAAAAATTATGAACTCAAGTGATAGAAAAATGTTTTAATCTTCAATATAATTGATACCAACATTCGTAGGTATATAATTATGAACGGGAAAAAAATCAAATGCATCAAACATAGAGGTATTTGCTTGGAAAAAAATAATTGGCGCCAATATCAGTGTCTGGTTCAGCGGCCTTCATTTCATAGGCAGAATCCCGAGAGGACCACTACTTGCATCTCTGCGATTTTACAAAGGCAAAGCAATAGGAAGTAGCGCAGTGGTTAGAACACTCAAGTAAAAAAAATCCTGAACTCGTCACAATTGCGCCTGATATCTGGAAGTCATAGGTAAATATTTACACAAGTAGGAATCAACAATATTGGCTCACGAATATTTATCAAGGAGGCAAACTTCACGCGCATTTAACATGCTATTATGTCAACGACTTCACTTATGGTTAGGTAATATAGGCAATCCTAACGAATAAATAGATGTCATTATAAATTTTCAGACTTCGAAAATGTCTCAAGTAATTTGTTTTGTATATGTGGAGATTTCTGATCCTATGAGATATTAGGAGAGTTTCAAATTGGGCTAGTTGGTGGTTCCTACGTAAGCGCAACAATGCACAGGAATAACAACCTATGAGATAATTTGCGCAAATTCGTGGAAAAAACGTCATGGATTTGCATGCCACTGTAACGCTAGAATATATTAAGTTTGGTGATACCTTCTTATAAACATGATTTTCCAAGCATCAGAGGGCAACGCCGGTACCCGTGGACGCTGCAAAAAAAAATGTGGCAGCGGAAATCAAAATGAAATTCACACGCGTGCAGCTTGTTTGCACGGCGTACTGCCAATGCGCTTTTGAAAGCATGTGACATAAAGTGCCGATAGATGGGGAAAATTTTGCAGTAGTCCTTTGTGCAATTCTAATGACTACTTTAAAAAAAAAGCGATAAGCCCGAGTGTATTGTCTGGGCTACCCCACGCCGCACATTCACAGGTGCGATCCCGCTACTGCAGAGCGCGGGAGCTTTTGCCTGCTGCGTTTCCGCCCTGGGCCGGTTCGCTCCTCCTTAGGCGACCTGGTCGCCACCGAGCTCCCCCGGGGTCACCATATCGGCGCCCAGCTTAGCGCGGACACCCGATCAACATGGGCAGACGGGGGGCAGGCCTCCCAGCCTCAACCCGTCCTCTAACGCCAGCCTCCAAGCAGCTGGATTACAGGGGAACGCCACTACCCCCAGCGGAGGAGCGATCAATAGGGCTGGTTTTTATATGCACCATTGTCTAATTCCCTCATAATTACAATCCTTCTTTTTTAACTGGATGCTGTGTCCGGTGCACATATGCTTTCATGTTCTTATAAGAAAATTTCTGAGATCAGTTCTGGTTGACAGCTTTAATGTCACAGTGCTGAAATATACGTTTGCGCAAGGTCGTCTGGTTTTGTATTGAGCTTAACCGATACCGCGCTAAGCGCAGTTACCTAACCTCCTCTCTCGTTCGCTCGGTGGCCGGTCGTAAACCCGAGCTTCGATACCTGTTCGAAAGATGGGAGGCCGATACAAAGAGCGCGGTATTTTAAATGGCCTTCAGACATTATAGAATCTAGCTGGCATACTTAACATCTCAGACAGTTGATCCTCTAGACAGCCTGCTCTCTGTTCAAAATTATGCAAGCGAACATTGTTTAACGTGCGTATTCATATCCTAAATTATACTCGGTGGAAAGAAGTTTCGTCTTGTCGAGACCGCAGTTTGAATATTTTGATATGCAAGAAATCGAGCACCGCTCGATACTCTGCAAGGAATTCACATTATTGTAGATTACCCAAGTTTGTTTAAGGGAATTGGCCTTTTCTGCCTCTCAGTCTATTCGGGTTAGGGGTGCTTCCGACGTATTATCGCCTTCACATAAATAAAATGAATTGCGTGTAATTTTCTCATTTTTCTCAATGATATTGAATAGTTCCCACAAGTTATTATATAGCCTTGATGCTCGCCTGGTAATACATTATGTGCAAAAATTGTTACTGTTGAGCAGCCTGAATTTTCTTAAGGAAGAAATACTGTGCAAATGCAGCGAATTTCCCTTTAAACCGCAGCAGATGCAAAAACAGTGCCATGATTAAGAATGATATTTTTGCCTGCACTACACAGACCATACCGAACAAGTGTATCGATGCGCTCGGAGGTTAAATGTGTCTAAGTACAGCTTCTTTCTCTTGCACCATGCTTCAGTGGAATGGCGTGCCGTAGGAAAAGATTAAGTGACTCCATCTTTTACATTTCAAATACAAAATTTCCTTATTGGACTTTTTAAATGTTTGTCTTTATTTCAGTGACGTATTATCCCAGTTTGAACATTATAGTGTGAATGAAATATAAAAATATCTGACAAAACACTTGCATGAGTGCCTTTTCTTGTCATCGTTCGCAAGGTGCTTTGTATTAAATTCTGTGCAGTTATCCTTTTCATTCCATATCTTCAGCCCAAATAAACGGAATAAAGATACTGAAGCCGTACCTAACAAATTACAAAAGGACTTGTCAGCAGCTGTGTGCTCATGTGACGTGGTTTCTCTCTTCTTCATTAACAGTTGGTGAGAGATTTTGTTTCATTTTAAAAGTACAAAGCAACTCGGGAATCGATTGCAAAAATATGAGACGCATTCTAGTGTTTTTCAGAATGTCTCATGTTGCAATCACACTGTAATGATCTAACTGGGATGCTGCGCAATGAAAACAAAGCCAAAGGTTTTAGCTTTGGCCCTTCAGTTCAAGGAAAGGCATTACAACTTCCGATGATGACGGGTGGCACAGCAAGCGGTGCCCAGTTTAATGTGCAAGGTTTTTCTGCGCAGTCATGTTTATTCGGTTGCTTAGCCGTTAATTGCAAACAAACTTGTGCTCATCTCTCTCAGCCGGTCATTCTTTCTAAGAAATCTCTTGCACGACAGAAGAAAAGGGAACTGACAGGGAGACGGCCAACTGACCCGCTTTAGTCTTTTCCCGGATTCCATTGGGCGAGCAGGAGCAAGTGCAATGAGCAGGCAGAGCAGCGCGCGAGAGCACTGGGGACGCGGGTTCTCGTCTCTCCAACGGAACATTCACGCTGCTCGGAGAGCAGCGTAGCGAGGGGGAGCGCGTGACGTAAGGCGTCATGTGACTAAACTTTTCCCGCGGTCGTGTTCACGCTGCTCAGCGTAGCGAGGGGGAGCGCGTGAATTCAGGCGTGACCTTCTAGTCCGGAGCCCGGGCTCCGGGCGAATAACGACAAGTGACGTAATGAAGGTCACGTGACTTCCTCTGTTCTCCCTGTACTCCGCCGCTGGCGACGGAGCACCGAGGACTGCTCTCGGGACCCCAAAAGTGCGCTTCCTCTGCCAATAAAACACAACGCTACTGCTCCTGTTCGACCACTGGTAGGCGCCGAAACTCGCGAGAGCACTTTTAGTGCAGCTAAAAGCCACATAATGGGCTTTTGTCGCACAAGGCGGACTTATTGTTCTCCGATGGTGGAACTGATCACTGCCACATCGGAGGACCGAAGCGTGGCCTTGTGGTAGAGGATCCACCTCGTGTTCGGGAGGTACCAGGTTCGATCCCTGGTGCCACAGGGTACCCACCGGGTTTTCAATGGGTACAAGCTTTCCCCCGGCCTGGTGCTCGGCTCTTTGGGGTGAAATGTTCGGGAAAGGGGTCATAGGTCTCAAATAGTTACTCCGATGTGGCAGTGATCAGTTTCGCCATCTGACAAGTCCGCCTTGTGCGGCAAAAGCCCATTATGTGGCCCTTTTTTATCTGTGAGCCTGGCCATTGCAGGCCATTAGTTGTTCGAAACTTTAAGCCCTCGAAGGAGCACAGCAGGGTTAGCAGAGCCTCTTCCAAACGCACACCCCTGAAAGAGCCGGCCGCCAGGCCGGGGGACGCTTCTACCCAATTTTACCGGTGGGTGTAAGGCGGCGGGTTTCGAACTGACCACGCCCCAGCCGGGAAGGGCGCCTAAACAACTAGGCCACGACTGCGGTAATGCAAGCAGGTATTGCAATTTACTCGCGTTGTCAGACATTTATGTCATCAGTACGCTTGAAGTTTTTCCGAGATTTTTCTGAACTCTCATTGACGAACCGTCGACGTCGCCTTGCGCCTGGAGCCCTTCGGACTGCTTGTCACCTCGCTGCCACCTTCGTGCAACTAAGTAAACATACAGCCACAGATGGAGCAGAGGAAGCTTCAGAAAGATACCTTTGCTCACAAATACCGAATTTCTAAAATCGTTTGCACAAATTAGGCCGACCTGTCCCTTCAGCGGAGAAATCGGAATATCAAATCACATATTACTTATATGTTTGGCCCTTTTAGCTCATGTGGAATGCATACCTTAAGGATCACTGGTTGCGTGAACCCATACCACCCGGAATTATCGCCCCCTTTTCTGATCACTTTCCTTACTCCCACCTTTATTTTCCCAATAAATGTATGCTTTACTTTTCAACCAAGTTGTCTATCCGTGTAATGCGCCCAGGTTCAGTTTTCTGCGCGAAATTCCGACGAAACGAATTGCGCTGGAGAGCTTTGGAGAATCAGTTCTTCATTTTAAAACTAAGGCCTACTTTAGTTTAATAAAAGGTTGTACTGCAATTGTAATTCTCCCTTAAGTATAATATGCAACGCAGTGCGCTGTGGCATGGAGTATATTGCTGAAAATAATTACTTCCCCGAGAAAGCATTTCAGCAAGCCTCTCGGAGATCGAGAGCAAAATGACTTACTTGTTTATTATTTTAGTACTTTCCGAGCAACGCAAAATATAAATTCATTTACTTTTTTACATGCTTCGGTGTATTCAGTGAGTAGTGGCTATGCGCTAAGACGCTGTTTCACCAATAAAAAGAATTGATATTCAGGCAGCCAGTCTTGTTGCAGAAGCTTACGCCACACGGAAGATCTGCCTATAGTATTTTCTTCTAGCAAAATTTCACTAGCCGCTAAGCATCATCACTTGTGCATTTCATGAGTTTTAAATCTAATTCTAATTCGATGTGTGGCAGGAATGCACCAAATCTTGCGTTTAGGAAGCTTATCTTGATATTCCTGCACATGCTTTGACGTCTGTCATTGGCAAAAATAAACTGACTGTGCTTTTTGTCAATAACGCTTTCGCAGCCTGCTTTAAACATATTTAAATTTTAAATATATTCATTTGTGATGCAGAATAATTCGTAATTAGAGACGATATTACCTGATTTTCAAATAAAACCTATCACGCAATTATTATGTGCATATTAAACATGATGTTCTGAAAGAGAACATGAAAAGTTGAAGGGGTGACTTTCGGCCGCTGCTTGGGTAATAGGGAGTTAGGAGGTATTGGAGTGTAGCTTACCTTTCCTTCGCGATTATTCAAGCTGATCTCGTAGTTAAAACTAAGCATCTGAAAAACTCAGAAGAGTATCTTGATCGGCATCTACAAGCTAGGCCTTCCAGACTTGCAATGGCTGGTATATCAAGCTCCTGCCTGGACTGAGGTATGAGATGTCGAACAACTGTTTTTTGAGGCGGGCAAGCACAAAAGCTTACAAGCTTCTGAATGAGCTCATGATATGCTACCAACCAAGCATATGAGCTCCTTAATCCATGCATTGAAGTTCATTCGAAGCAAATATGGTTTTTTCTGTTGACGCTATACAAAATAACGTGCAAAAAAACAAGATGGTCAAGAGAAGTTAGAAAAGCTAACGCTCATTTCCCAATAGACACAAAAAAGGTTATGCCGCCCACTCAAATATTTACCAAAAGAAGTATAATGATCTCTTCATTTCTTGTAACCTTGCAATGTTTGTCTATGTTGATGAGTCAAATTCGGGTTGTTTGCTGCATTTCATTGGCATTCAACATTAGTATTCTTGACAATATTGCATTTTTGCTCAATGTTCTTGTTGTGCTAATAAATATCCGAGGTTCATGCAATTCACTTCTAATGCCCTTTCCGGCACTTTAGATGCCTTGAATATCGTGTTTTAAATCTGTAGTCCAGTGCTAGTTTGAAATCGCTTTAACTTTTCCTACAAGCAGTAAAATTACGCCGTTTTTCTTTTCTGTGTGTGTGTAAAGGGGAGGGCAATCTATGAAGGGCGCGACTTGATTACTCGCTATATAAGTTTTTGAATAGACTCATATGCGCTTGTTCAGTCATTTCCTTTCGCAGTGCACACCCTTATTTTCACAGATTCCTCTTTTAGCGAACTCATTAAATACCTCTTCACATCAGACGTTGTTTTATACGATAAAGGCATAATTTTGTTTTACATTGCTGTATTCGAAAGTGCGACAGTGCCGATTCGGAGCTATGCTCCGGGCCATACCTCGAATGGGAGAGAATAAGAAAGGCGCTTCTGATTAGGCGACGACAGACGCCGTTTATTTGTAATCTGTGTTCACTATATCGTTTTACGCGAGTAACCAGACTTCATGAACTGCAGGAACAGGTTGCCACGGCTAGCAGATTACTGCCTGTAATGGAGGCAATCTGCGCAGCGCAGCAGTACACGTGACATCCAATGTGCTACCTTAAAAGCTAGAGTGCTCCAATGCGGTAAAAATTTGACTAATTTGTTTGCATGACAGAATCTATGCCCTCAAAAGAGCATACTACAAAATACAGTCTGTGGAGTAAAGCAAGGAACAGTGCTTGTGAGCAATCCGATGGCGCTCACACTTGTTTCACAGCATTAATAAGTGAATTTCGTATCACACAAAACCGTTCTCCATGATAACGTGTCGCTTCTACGCCAACGCTGTCGTACTTTAGTTAAAATTAGACTGCAGAGATGTACAGTGCAAAAGCAGCACGCAAAACCTACGTGTGTGCTGCCCGCTCCAAGCTTTCGCGCCGCGTGTAGCAGACGACGCGCCCGGCAAGGAGCACGAGTTGACTGCGCTCTGTGCTGTCGTCCATTCTTCTATGTCCCGTCTGTCGCGCTGTTGTTTGGGTCACCGTGCACACCAACTTGCCCAACAACTGCTATTGACTGCAGCGCCGCTAGATCTCGCGACCGCCACTTGGGACACACTCCTCCGTTGGGCGGTATGGAGAGCTGTGAAAGTGAGTTTGTTCTAGTAACGTGGTTTTAGCCCTCCTTACGTTTCGTACCAATATATTTACCGAGTGTTTTCAGTACAGGGCAAAGATGTTCATTAACATAGATGTGATCAGAATTGTCCAGATTTACATCTTTGATTAGAAGTGTTGCATTGTTCTCTTCATCAGAACAGTATCTCGCTTTGTTCTAGATTTGAACGATGCAACAACCTAACTTTCTCTATCGTTCTCAGTCAGCGCCATGTAACACAGCTCAATGTTATTCACGACGAAAAGTTCTCTCAAGGCGATCTGTTTCACAATGTGAAGAATGTGTTCGTTTTCTGATATAACGACTACGCGAGTTTCAAGGTTGCAATTGACACTTGATAGTTGAAAATGCATTTTTCCTCTATTTATTCTTTTTCTGTTCGTGTCAAGATAATGCAAGACATCTGTGGGTATGTTTACAGTTATTCTAATTGAGGGTTCTGGTCATTTCAATCATTTCTGAAGGCACCATACTTAGTAAATATAACAAAAAGGGTTTTCGTTATCATATTGAGTACTGCTTCCTTTTAACAGCGCTAATAACCCTTAAATTGGCCTCGCCAAGCACTTCCACCGGTATGCAAACAAGCTTAAACATTAAATATATTGTTACAGACTTCCTCCTCCTTCTTTCTTCCTCCGTGCTCTGTTTGAGAACAAGTCCGTAACAATATATTAATTAATTAAATATATGGTTGTAAGCGTACGCTTTATTTAGTGTGAAAATAACGGTAGTTGGTGTGGACAATTCCTTCAGCTGTGTAAAACTTCGTTGTGTTTAAAATAGGAGCCATGCTTTAACCGGTAGCGTTCTTCCGGTGTACGATACAAGGTTACTAATTTGCACAGTTCTGCGTCTAGATGAATGTGCAGGCGGCGGCTACGGGATATTTTAACAGCCCACGTTACATAGACGGTTCCGGACAAAATAGTGCAAAGACTTCCTTTGGTCGTTTAGTAAAATCAGTGGCTTCATTTTGTCACGGCCTGAAGCAGGAAGAAGGAGGTGGAAGAAATGGTCGACGAAGCATACGCATTCTGGGCCTTATTTTTTGGCTCCTTGCCCCTGTCTGCCCGTACATGTTTGTTCCTCTTTATTGCATACATATCTCCCCGTTACGTTATTTAGTCTAGGTGTGGAGTGTCGATCAACGTACTTGTCGCTGTTTTCGCTTTATCGGCACCTGAGACACGTGTCAACCCCAGAAAAAAGCGGCTGAGGCCTGTTTGTCATCTGCAGCCGACTTACGTACATCCCTCTCCTGTCCATCGCATCTATATCAATCCTCCTGGCTATATTCCAATGACTCAATCAAGCAATGTGCGTACTGTTGCCGCCACTGTTTTCCTCCTACAGTACATCAATAACACTCTTGCCAAATTTCCTGTTATGCGTACTCAGGAAATAGCTTAACTACTCTCCGGTTCACCTAAAGGAAATATATTATTGCGAAAGCAATGCTACTCTAGGTTTCGAGCCTTCAGCGTAGCGCGGCCTCTAGCCACGTCATACCCACGTGATGCTGTGACGTCACACCCCACGTGAAAATAGGGCGAGATCTAGGCTACCAGCTCAAGCGGTCAACAGGAGCTGCCAACTTGGGTATCTCGTTTCACAGGGAACGGTTATGTCAGAATCAAATTGTTAAGACCCAGGCATTTACGTTATCCCTATCGGCAACTAAAGCACGTTCATACAGCTTGGTTAAAGCGGGGCTTTATATGTGGGCTGAGGAATAAGAAAAACAGAAGACGAAGAACGCTGGGTCACCCGAAGCTAATGCATTCGCTCAATATTTAGTTCAGCAGCGTTGAAGCCTTCTATGGTTTTTTTTTTTTGTTTTTTTTTAGTCTATGTCCCATCCTGAAGTATGCGTGCTATGCTTGGGCTTAGTCAACTGCGTAAGGCTTATCCTTGCTTGAATATGTAAAGGCACCGGCAACTTGTTTTACCGCAGCTGACAGTCAGTTCTCAATAAAACCGCGCTTTTCCTCACGTCAGGAGAGGCCACCGCGCATGGCCGAAATGAGAGGAAAACACTCTCACTTAACATTATTTTATACTATACTCAACGAAAGAACAACCATCGATAAATACATCTTGAAAAGTCGAAGTATGTACCGCGTATGCAGATCATTACGCGAAGAGCATATTTAGGTACAGCTGCATTCCTAAGTCAATACATGATTTATTTTAGCCAATAGAATGTGTCACAGAGCTTCGATCTATTCTTTGATGCCCACTAAAATATTTGACCAACTTTAATCGATGCCTCTATTTCTGCGGTGCTTAAATTATTTTACAGCTTTACAGTCTTGTTGAAATATGCAAACATCACAAAGCACGCTTGTATACGCCTGGAAATTGTTTTTTCGTAGTTCCTTTTTGAGCGATTTTTTACAAACTTTCCTTCTGTGAATCTTTCCATACCACCAGCCTACACTATTACCCAACAAGGCACTGAAGATGTCTTATATGTATCAGCAGAACGTATGACATCTAAGCAGTGCAGCGCTTGTGTACTGTTATTATTTTCCTCTTCTGCTTGTCTGTGCACTTTTTCCGCTATGGATGTTATGATGACGTAGCTATGACAGCTTACGGCGCGTGCTAATACCTAAGGCTCCTAATTCAAACCGCGTCGGATTTTTAGTTTAGCACTCTTCATTCTTCCCCAAGATAGTGTCAAGATTTCGTGTTGCAGAATAGGCATAGTTGCGTAGAAAAAATTTTGATTTGTTGACAGCTGCGTGTCGTCATACTACGCAGGTACCTCAAACTCCCTGCATCGCCAGTAAATGTCAGTCAAGCATTAGGTAATATTGGTTCGGCGATTAGGCATATTGAGGTAATTCAAAATTTTCTGAATGTATCTTATGATGTAACGTAATTTATTAAGTTACATCATAAGATATTTTCAATCAATTTCGCCTAAAGGAACGTTTTAATATTAGATGGGATTCGAAAGCAGGACTTTTGTTTTGACAGCCGTTCGCGCTATCGGCCGCAAAAAGCATTTTTGTAGTACTTGGTAGCAAGAGGAGATGGATTATCATGTCGTATTGTTTTACATGCATCAGTGGCACCTGGCGATACTGTGCTGATGGGTGTGTGGGTACAAACATGCACCGAAGGACGCAGTATTGTCAAAGCTTTGTCCCGTGGAGCTTAATGGGGTATGCGAGATTTAGGAGTCAACTTTAGAACAGTTGCGTCAATCTCAATAAAATTTTCAGGGATTGCTTATCTTTCTCTCTTTCGTATATATTTTAAGTTTCACCACCTTTTAAAATATAGAAAAACGTCGTAGTAGTCATTATGTGTAATTAAGTGTGTCGGAATAACAAAACTATGCTTTCAGAAATCATAAATATGTGCTAACTTTTTGTGTTTGCATAGCTTCTAGGCAGTTCATTGCGCACGATTAGGACAATTACGGCTTCTTTACGAGCGTTATGTAAAGTCTGAGCACTTTGACAATGAACTTTTTTTTTGATACATGGTCACGTATTTGAAGGTTGTTTTTCTTAGAGCATAATTAGGAATCTGAAAAGTACTATATTTTGTTCCCACGAAACTTTTAGTTCAGAAACCGCCTTGAAACAGCCTTTGGCGAAATCATTTAGAGATGGTATTATATCTCAGAAATGTGCTCTTAAAAAAGTGCGAATTGAGAACAATAAATTCAGAAATTTCAGAACTTCCTAATAAAATCTAGGGCCAAAATATTATAATATATTATTACTGCAAAAATAATTTCTTCTGAAACCTACGTATTTGGTTCTCATAAAGAGTCATTGTACTGCACTCTTTTTTACGGTAAAATACATGTGTCTTGGCAACAGTATACTCCTGAAAATACACTTAGCAAATAAAAATTGCGCAAGTCTGCATGTCAAGCAACGTTAGGAATGGCAGTTCCTACAATTTTATGTTTTGGGAAGAAAACGAAAAACTACCTTCATTTTTATTTTTTATTTAATGCTGTGCTTATTTTTTGTTTTTCACGTGTTAAGCTCTTTGTAGATACATGAGCGCATATCCGATACATGGGCAGCCTCAAACGCCAACCATCAAGGCATTTTCCCGTAGGCTGCAAAATATCTAGCCTCTATCGAATGCAGCTACCTAGCCGAAGTCGCCACTTGTGAAATTCACGAATTTAAATTTTCAGATCTCTTTGTAAGCATAGTGCAATGATTCAAACATTTGCGCTCCCGACGCACTCCTTGAGGTAAGTGCGTCTGTGGCGGCATCTGTCGACAGTAAAACAAAACTGAAACTGGCTTCCTGGAAAGCTTACTTTCATGCGTGTCCCGCTTTGCAGTGGAGAAAAATGTTTTCAACGAATTAGCAATTACACATACCGAAAATGTCAGCAGCACTAACATTTCTTTCAGAACTGACAGTAAAAGGCAGGAATAAAGCAGAATACTCCTATTCAAGAGTACTTCTTTTTTTCGTACAAGCCGGGGCTGCTTATGTGACAATAACTTCAGTCTATTTTATTATAGCGCTTATAAAAACAATGAGGCAGCGAACTTTTTCCCGCAGTGCATAAGCACACTGTGTATAAGGCAGTTAGCGAAAACAGCTATATGTGCTAAACATTTGCAAAAAAATATATATAGTAACGCCTCCAAATAGGCCGCACTGTAGTGTACAAATTCTTTGCTGTTGTTTATTTTCGTCAGTTATTGCACCGCAGTAGATATGCCCCAAAGAGCAGCCTTCCTGCACAAAATAAAAGAATGTGGACAATTGTGAGCATGTGGATCAGCTGACGATGGGCCTGGATTTCAATAGGCGCCATCCAGACTGTGGAGTAAGTGGTACATCACTAAGTTTACACTCTAGGGAAATTATTAAGACGACCTTTAAAAGCGGAGTGCATATAGCACACAAGATAAAAAAAAATGATGAACTCTAGTTATAAGAACATGTTTTAATCACCAAAATTATTGATAACATTTGGGGAGAAATATTTAGAAAAAAAAAGAATCACATACATTAAGCATAGAGATATTTGGATGGCATAAAATAATTTGCATAAAATAAGTGTCTGGTTAAGCGGACAATGAACCTGCATTTCAGTAGGCAGGATCTCGACAGCACCACTACTTGCATCTCAGATTTTCAAAGGCAACGCAATAGGAAGAAGCGCAGTGGTTAGAGCACTTATGGTAAAAAAATGGATGAACTCGTCACAATTGCGGCTGAAATCTGGCAGTCATAGCCAAATATATACGCACGTAGGTATCAATAATGTTGCTCCGCGAATAGTTATCGAAGAGGCAAACTTCACGCGCATTTGCCATTCTATTGTGTCAATGACTTCACTTAAGGTTGCGTAAATTAGAAATCCTAAAGAATAAATAGATGTCGCTATAAATTTTCAGACCTCAAAAATCCGGATACAGAGTCTCAATTTAATTTTATGTCTGTAAAGATTTCCGATCCTATGAGAAATTTGAGCAAAATTCATGGAAAAAAAAAAAAAACTCGTGCATGTGCATGCCACTGTAATCGTGGAGAACAGGAGCGAAAAAAAAAAAACGGACACAAGGAACACATAGAAACAGGACTAGCGCAGTTCTCTTTCTATGTGTTCCTTGTGTTCTGGTTTCTGGAGCTCCTGTTCTCCACGATGCTTCCCCGACTCGACCACACAAAGGTATTAATCGATGCCACGGTAATGCTAAAATACAATAATTCTGGTGATACCTTCTCATCACCATGATTTTCCAATCATCAGAGGGCAGCACCGGTACCCGTGGACGCTGCAAAAGAAATGTGGCAGCAGAAATCAAAAGGAAATAAAAGCGCGTAGAGCTTGCTTGAACGCCGTAGTGCCAATGCCTTTTTGAAAGCATGTGACAAAGTGCCGATCGATGGGGAAAATATTCAGTAGCCCTATAGGCAATTAAAATGGCTACATTTAAAAAAAAAGCGCTAGGTCCGAGTGTATTGTCTGGGCTACCCCACGCCGCACATTCACAGGTGCGATCCCGCTACTGCAGAGCGCGGGAGCTTTTGCCTGCTGCGTTTCCGCCCTGGGCCGGTTCGCTCCTCCTTAGGCGACCTGGTCGCCACCGAGCTCCCCCGGGGCAACCATATCGGCGCCCAGCTTAACGCGGACACCCGATCAACATGGGCAGACGTGGGGCAGGCCTCCCAGCCTCAACCCGTCCTCTAACGCCAGCCTCCAAGCAGCTGGATTACAGGGGCACGCCACTACCCCCGGCGGAGACACGATCAATGCTGCTAGTTTTTATATCCACCATTGTCTTATTCCCTCGTAATTGCAATCCTTCTTTTTAACTGGATGTTGTCTGCGGCGCACATGTCCTTTCATGTTCTAATAAGGAAATTTCTGGAATCAGTTCTTGTTGACAGCTGAAATGTCACAGTGCTGAAATATACGCTTGCGCAGCGGAATCTGGTTTTATATTTAGCTCAACAGATGCCGCGCTAAGCGCAGCGACCTAACCTCCTCTCTCGTTCGCTCGGTGGCGCCAACCTCGGTCCTAAACCGGAGTTTCGATACCCGTTCGAAAGATGGGAGGCTGATGCAAAGAGCGCGATATTTTGAATGGCCTTAGCACAATATGGAATCTGCCATACTTAACATCTCAGACAGTTGATCCTCTAGACCGCCAGCTCTTTGTTTCAAAATTATGGAAGCGAACATTGTTGAACGTGCGTATGCAAATCCTGAATCATACTCGGTGGAAAGAAGTTTCGTCTTGACGAGACCCCTTTTTGAATATTTCGATATGCAAGAAATCGAGCACCGCTCGATAATCTGCAAGGCGTTTACATTATTGTAAATCACCCAAGTTCGTTTAAGGGAAAATGGCGTTTTCTGCCTCCCAGGTTATTCGGGTTACGGGTATTTCCAACGTATTATCCCGTTTACATAAATAAAATTATTGCCTATTAATTTTCTCATTTTCCTAAACGATATCGAATAGTCTCACAAGTTATTATATAGCCTTGATGCTCGCCTGCTAATGTATTACATGCAAAAATTGTTACTATTGAGCAGCCTTAATCTCCCTAAGGAAAAAATACTGTGCAAATGCATAGATTTCCCTTTAAACCGCAGCGGATGCAAAAACAGTGCCATGATTAAGAAGGATATTTTTTCCTGCACTACACAGATCATACCGAACAACCCTTCCCCTTCCCCCCACCTATTCCCACGTTGCATGTTTCGCCCCCCTAGCAAAAGTTAAGTCCGGGCACGTATCCTGGCAGACAGAATTGCCAAGGCGCGTGGGTTTAATTTCGTCTGTTAAGAGGGTACATTGGATCGCTTCCGCCGCATCCTCGACCTCTATACCTTTCTGATTATTTGTGGGGTATCCCCATTGCTGTCCGCGAGCGTTAAAGTCACCTACAATTAGCAGCGTGTTGCTTTTAGCAAGTTTGCTGGACCCTAGAAAGAGTTTATGAAAATTCGCGTCTCGCTTGCGAGGCGGGTTATAGAGGTTTACGAGAAAGACACTCTTTTCCTTGAGCTTCTTTTTGGGAATAATTTCCGTCACTAAGTTCTCAATTTTCGTGTTGGGAATCGGGTCATGGGCTATGGTTACCAACTTTTTGCTCACCAGGGTTTCCGTGCGTCCGGTATCGTAGCACGTATATCCCCTGAGTGTCGGTGTCGTGTTAGTTTCCTGTAAAGCTATTATATCGGGTGTGGAGTCTTGCGTGAGTAGAAACTGCATTAGGAGTCCCTGTTTTTGGCGGTACTCCCTGCAGTTCCATTGCCAGATTTCTAGTGGTGTTTGCTTAGCCATGGCTTTGGGCGTTGTTCGGATTGGAGCCTTCAGTGGCGAAACGGCGCTCTTGTATGAGCCTGTCCCGGGCCTCGTTTGTTATTCGTCGCGTATTTTGGCTTTTGACGTGGTCCTGCCACGCAACGTTTTGCTCTATTAACGTGACTCTCTGTTCTAATAGGTTGGTTTTGACATACATAGCATCTAATCTTGCATGAGTTTGGCGAAACTCTTCTTTGATGCGAACCGTGAAATCCTCCACGTGCTGCATGAAAGCTCTTAATTCCTCGGGGCTCACGTCTAAGGCGGGTCGTTGCACTTCTGCCGGCGGGATCGGGGGCCACGGTACCTGCCCTGTTCTTTGAGCCTGCATCTCTTTAATGAGGTCATTGACTTTTTTACGGAGATATGCATTCTCCTCTCTTGGAGCTTTAACCTCTTCCGAGTTGCGCGTAAAATTCTTTTGATCCGAGTGCGTAAACAGTGAGTTTGGAGGGCCCGCTCCCCAGCTCACCTTAACGCCGCCCTTCTTCTGTTGTTGCTTCTGCGACTGCTGCTGTTGCTGCTCCAGCTTGGCCGTTGACCGGTTTAGCGGCGGGAAAAAGTCCTCCCTGGATAGGCTCTGGCTGCGACCTTGCACTATGCTACGGCCTTGGCTCGAGGAGCGGCCATGGTCCCGCTCCGAGCTCAGCCACCTGGTTCGGCGCTCTTGACTCAGGTTCCGGTTCCGCTGCTGCTGCTGCAATTGTTGCAATTGCTGCTGGTGCTCCCACTGCAGCTGGTGCAGTTGTTGTTGCTGCTGCTGCTGCCACTGCCAGTGTTGTTGCCTGGATTGCCGGACACCGGTCGTGCTGCCCCGGAGCTCATCAACAGTCTTAATGCGTCGACGGCACTCTCTGGTGACGTGGTCGTCTTTGCACACCATGCATTTCGCCTTGCACTGATGCCCTTCTGGTGGATCGTGTGTGCCGCACGTCCTACAGAGCTTGGTGTTCGGCGTTGGACAGACGTCCAAACGGTGGCCTTGCTTTCCGCATACGTAGCAGATCTGCCTCGTAGGACGATATGGGTAGGTCTTGAATTCTCCAGAACGGTAAATGACCCACTGCGGGATATACGGGCCGTCGAAAGTGATGAGTGCCGTTTCCTACCTGCCCAGCATTCTCGCTTCGCGCATCTCCACTCCTTGGGATCGAAGCCGGAGCCTCGATTTCAGTAGGGCCGGTGATTGCCCCGGCATAACGCCGTGGAGGACGGCACGCTTGAGGTCATCCGGTAGGGCTGGATAGGTGTTGGTTTCATAGGTTTGGTCATTTATAGTGAGCTTTTCGATCTTCCTGAGCACGTCAGCGATGTCCAGGTCGGGCGTACTCGCAATCACGATGTTCGAACCGGGCCGGAGTCTCATGATGAAGTCTTGTTCCTTGATCTTTTCTCCGTTGGCCGCGACGAGGGCCTGCGTTGCCTGGTCGACACGGATTTCGCTGATTTTTATACCTCCCTTGGGGCGGTAGATGATCTTGATATCATCCTTCGGTAGCGGCGCCGCACGTGGCATTATTTGCCGCTGCGCTCCCGCCAGATGTTTTGATATAGAGCGCGTCACACCATTCGCGTGCGCCACTGCTCTGCCAGCTGCGGCTTTCGGCGCTATCTTGTTTCTTGTTTCTTTCCAGGGCTCACCTGGCTGCCAAATGACGTCGCTATGCGGCACAGCGAACTTCGAGGCTTTCTTTTTTGGGCGCCGTTTGGAAGAAACAAGCGTCCAACGCTCCGCATTTTCGTCTTGCAGTGGGTAGATATCGGCCTCGCAGTCCCGCTGCGGTGGTGAGGTCTCCATGGCTTCGTTCACTGCCTCCCCTAGTCAACCCTTCCCCGGAACATGGACCCCAGCTTGCATGTGGCCCGTAGAGCAGCCCGGGCGAAGTATGTACAACTAAATTTAGCTAAAAGGTAAAAGACTTGCGCAAAAAGTAGAAGAAGAAAGAGACGTGAAGAAGAAAGAGACGTGTTGTCCCGTCTCTTTCTTCTTCTACTTTTTGCGCAAGTCTTTTACCTTTTTGCTAATATGAACCAACTCGCCCAAAAGAAAGTACTTATTAAATTTAGCTACAAGATCCACAACTGTATACACGGACGCGGCTCCGTATACAGGAAGCTCACATAATAGCGCAGTGGCGGTAGCTATTGATTCCAATCTAAAGGAACTAGCTAGCGCCTCAGTCAGGGAATGCATGGTAACCGAAGGGGAGGAGCTGGCCGTTGCTCTTGCGGTGGTAGCCGGGTATCGAAGCAACACGTCCCTTACCATTCTTACAGATTCGAGAGAAGCGTACCGTAACTACATGAACGGCCGCATAGGTCGCGCCGCGCTCAGGCTCCTCCAGAGCGCGACCCCATCAAAAGTCAAACACAACATTTACTGGGTGCCAGGACACACCGACATAGCGGGGAACGAACGCGCTGATCAGGTAGCTCGAGGGTACACGAGCCGAGCTTCCTCCCAATCGGACGATCTACCCGAGCGAGTCGGCCCTACGTACTCAGACGTTCTGAACTACTATAAGGGGGTACGGATCCGCTTTCCGCCGCCTCATCGGGATCTAAAACAACAAGAGGCAGTGTACTGGCGAAGTCTGCAGACAGGAACGTTCCCTAACTTGTATACCCTAAGCAAAATTTACCCTTCACAATATCGGGACACCTGCCCATGGTGTGGTAGAAAACCTTCGTTATACCACATCACATGGCAATGTAAAAATAACGACCGCTTTCGTAAAGACCCGAGTGCGGAAAAGTGGGAGAGCCGGCTCTCCAGCGGCAATTTGGATTGCCAACTAGGTCTAATCCAGCACGCCAAGCGAGCAGCGAAGCTCAGCGGAGCCCTGGAATAGGGGCACCGACCCTGTGAGAAGACGGAAGATGGAACTCTTCTGCTACTAGCACAAGACCCTCCTAGAGAAACTAACGTATTTCCTATCCTATCCTATCCTACCGAACAAGTGTATCAATGCGCTCGAAAGTGAAATGTGTTTAAGTACAGCGTCTTTAATTGCAAAGTGCTTCTGTGGAACGGCGTGCCAGAGGAAACCGTCAAGAGACTCCATCTTTTACATTTCAAATAAAAAATTTCCTTATTGGAGATTTTCAATGTTTGTCTTTGGTTTAGTTAGATATTATAACAGTTCGACCATTATAGTGATAGAAATATGAAAATAGAAGACAAAAAACTTGCACGAGTTTCTTTTCTGTCGTTTTTTTTCAAGTTGTTTTGAATTAAATTAGGTGCAGTTATCCTTTTTATACCATCTCTTCTGCCCCCCCCCCCCCTCCCTAAAAAAAAAAACAATAAATGAACTGAAAATGGCTTGTTTGCTGCTGAGTGCTCATGTGGTGCGGTTTCTCTCTTCTTCATTAAAGGGTGCTCTTCTGCACAAGTATCCTCTTTGTGGCAACGCTGCATTTAAAAGGTGTTAAAATTATCCCTATGCGGCTATGGGGGTGAAACGTGGAGGCTAACCAAGAGAGTTCTACTTAAGTTGAGGACAACCCAGAGGGCTATGGAACGAAAAATGGTAGGGGTAACATTAAGAGATAGAAAGCGTGCAGAGTGGGTCAGAGAAATAACTCAAGTTACCGACATTCTAGTGGAAATTAAGAAGAGATGG
>JAJIZL010036379.1:61399-88412 GCA_023969395.1 Amblyomma maculatum
AAAAATGGTAGGGGTAACATTAAGAGATAGAAAGCGTGCAGAGTGGGTCAGAGAAATAACTCAAGTTACCGACATTCTAGTGGAAATTAAGAAGAAGAAATGGACATGGGCAGGACATGTAGTGCGAAGAGAGGATAACCGATGGTCGCTGAGGGTAACAAACTGGATTCCAAGGGAAGGAAAGCGTAGCAGGGGGCGGCAGAAAGTTAGGTGGGCGGATGAGATTAAGAAGTTCGCAGGGGTCAAGTGGATGCAGCTAGCACAGAACCGGGTTAAGTGGAGAAATATGGGAGAGGCCTTCGCCCTGCAGTGGGTATAATCAGGCTGATTATGATGATGATGATGATGATGATGATGAAAATTATCCCCTAGTGTAGAATATACACCTCCTCCAATTCAGTACCTAATTTTTCAAACGAACTTTTTGCGAAAGTGTCCAAAGTGCTCCTTTTATAACATAAAAAAGGCAACCCTGTAAACGGGTGCACTAGACCAAAAACGCCTATGTTTTCTTGAAGCACAAGTCACCAACGATTAAGTGCTTCATAGTTAAGATCTATGCTGCAGTACTAGAAGCCTAGATGTAAGTTCGAGGGCCACGTAGACAAGAGTGGTGGAAGCGGTGGGTTGTCCTAGGCGTAGCTGCAAAATAATCATAAAAGAATGCTGCAAAACAAATTACCAGGACATTCTGTTCTCTCCTTTAACAGTCACTTGTGAGAGATTTTATTGATTTCCGTACAAAGCAACTCGGAAACGATTTCAAAAATATGAGGTGCGTTCTAGTGTTTTGCAGGATGTCTTATGTTGCAATCACAGTATAATGATCTAACTTGGATACTTCGCAACGGAAACAAAGCCAAATATTTTTGCTTTGACCATTCAATCCGAGGAAAGGCTATGAGGACATTGCGATGCCAGCTTACGGCCTGTGTAATACCTATGGCTCCAAATTCCAACTGCGTCGGATTTTGAGTTTAGCACTCTTCATTCTTCCCCAATATAGTGTCAAGGTTACGTGTCCCAGAATAGGCGTAGTTGGAGTAGTAAAAATTTTGATTTATTGACAGCTGCGTGATGTCATACTTCGCAGGCAATATTGGTTCGGCGATTAGGCGTAACGATTCAAAGTTTGGTGGATGTATCTTATGATGTAACTTAATTTATTAAGTTACATCATAAGATAGATTCAGCCGATTTCGCGTAAAGGAACATTTTATTTTACATGAGATTCAAACTCGAGACTTTTGTTTTGACAGCCGGCTGAGCTACAAGCCACAAAAAGCATTTTTGTAGTACTTGGGAGCAAGCGGAGATTGACATGCATGTCGTGTTGTCCTTTACATGCATCAGTGGCACCTGGCGATACTGTGCTCATGAGTTTTCGGGTAGAAACATGTACCGAAGAACGAAATATTGTCACAGCCTTGTCAAGTGGACCTTGGCATGCGAGAATGAGAAGTCAACTTCAGATCAGTTGCACAAATTACAATAAAAGTTTGAAGGATGGCTTATCTTCCTCTCTTTGGAATATATTCTAATTTTCATCAACTTAGAATATATAGAAAAATGTTGTAGAAGAATTATTGAGGAATTAAGTGCGTCAGATTAACAAAACTATGATTTCAAAAATCATGAATATGTGCTAACACATTTTGTTTTGATAACTTCTAGGCAGTTCATTGCGCAGGATTTGGACATTTATGGCTTCTTTATGAACGAAATTGAAAATCTGACCACTTTAACAAGAAACTTTTTTTTTTTCATTACATGTCACATATTTCACGCTTGTTTTTCTTACAGGATAATTAGGAATCGAAAAAGTACCTTATCTTCTTCCCAACAAACTTTTAGTTCAGAAACCGCCTTGAAAGTAGCCTTTGGCGAAATCATTTGGAGATGGTGATTTATCTCACAATTGTGCTCTTACAAAAAGTACGAAATGTGAAAAATTATTTCAGAGATTTCAGAACTGCCTATTTCAATATAAGGCCAAAATAGTGAACTGAAGCGACCTGGTGCATACGCTGGACCATCCTTTTGAACATTGCACTGTTCTGTAGCAATTAATTCGAGTTGTCTGTTTTTGTTTCAGCGTTACACCTGTATTGCGCCCTCGTCTGCGTTCGTAAAATGCTTTCCTTTGTTGCTTGATGGGCGAAAGTTTTTGTCCAGGCTTCGTTACTATCTCCTACGTGCCGAGCACTTTATCTATCCCGGCTCCAAGTGGTGCGAAAAGAGCGTTCGGACGTTACGGGGCGCGTTTTATTCAATCCAAGCTTATATTTCCGTTACCACCCAATCCGTAGTGGCCGTGTCCCCAAATTGTTTTTTCTACTTTCCGTTTCAGCTCTCTACTGTACTTTTTATTGCAGGTCCTTTTTTACTAAAGAGCGCGGAAGACAACCATCCTAATATAGGCATGCACTATTTTCAATTTCTTTGTGTTGAAAGCAGCGTTCATAGGTTTTTTCAGGGGTGAGTGCCATCACTGGAAAATATATATATATATATTTCGGCTGCACAGGCGAAAACCAAACTTCCTGAAAATTTTCTTTAATACTTGCATAATCCCAAAAAAACAAACTACCAACACACGTTTTATAGATATTGCGATTTTAGTCCTGCATTTCCCCTTAATGATCTCCATAATTTTGGCTTGTTGTGTGGCACAACGAAATGCAGGTTTGCAGTTGCAGATAGTCCAGTAGAATACGCATCACAAGATACACTATAGCAAGACCAATTCAAATTTGGCGGTGCAGTCACATGATTACTTAGCCAGTGAGTGTTGTATTTCCATCATGCTTCCTGATCGTCTAAAATGGGAGTTCGCCTTTGCAGACAATTTTTGTGAGATTTCATTTTGCCGAAAAAGGTTTGTTAACTGGCTTTCGTTTTTTCGTTTTAAAATCCAATATGAAATTATTGTGTCCGAAGCTACAGTAAACTTCTAAAGATGTTTCTTGAAGTTTTTCTTCTTTTTTTCTTCTCGTTGGTTATGGTCCCGTCTCCTTGCTTCGCCGAAAGAATTTCAATGGGCCGAATTAAATTAACAAACTTATTTAATTAAACTAATAGGTCGGATGGATGAACAAGCACAGCATAGTTGAGAGAAAGAACAAATAAAACACAGAGTTGGGTCGCCCTCCGGCTTAGGACAGTCCGTCGTCCCAAGCGAGCGTACGGGAGAACGTCCGTCTCTCCTTCGCTCGGGCCGCAACTCCCTGGGCCACCCATCGCACCTCCTGGTTTTCGCGCGCTTTCCATTCCCGCGAAACGTCCTTGGTGCCCCCCGTTCACACAGATTCGTGGAAAATCGTAGCCGAGGTCCAGCTCGCCGAAGCGTCCCAACCCCGGCCACTCCAGCACTGGCATTCCACTCTCGAGGACGCGCACTAGATTTACGACCGCGCTTTACACATACAAAATAAGAAAAACAACACCAAACGGACGCTCGAAGGGGTCCGCCGACGGCGTTCGGGGCCTCGCGCGCTAACCACCAGGCCGAACACAGAACAGCAGAGTGCCTTTCAATGCGCGAGACCCCTCGCCCGTCAAGAAAGACACAAAACAGACACCGCGCACAAGCAGGGACACTTCACACTGTAACCCAAAAACAAGAAAAAGGTCCCCCCTCCCTGGGTACGGCGCCGCTCCGCCCGCGCGCCTCGCGAGCCGGCTGCCCGAAACGGCAGGAAACATAAACACACACAAAAAGAAAACTCGAGAAAACATACACTGTTGACGACCTTACAGCTACTATCTCGCCTTTGACACAAACAGCAAATGTGATTTCTTCTGAAAGCTACATATTTGGTTTCTCATAAAGAGTCATTTTATTGCAAGCTTACTTTACGGCAAATTACGTGTGTGTAGGCAACAGTATACTCAAATATACTTAGCAAATAGAAATTGCGCAAGTCTCCATGTCAAGCAATATTAAGAATTGCAGTTCCAACAATTTTATGTTTTGGGAGGAAAATGAAAAACTACCTTCATTTTATTTTATTTTTTCTTGATTCTGTGCATATTTTTGTTTTTCACGTGTTAAGCTATTTGTTGACACATGAGCGCATATTCAAACTCTGGGCAACCTAAACCGCCATTCATTGAGGCATTTTCACCTAGGCTGCGAACATTTGTTGCCGCTGTTGTATGCAGCTGACTGGCCGTAGTCGCCACTTGTGAAATTCACGAATTTTAATTTCCAGCTCCCTTTGTAAGCACAGTGCAGTGATTTAAACATTTGCGCTCCCGACGCATTCCTTGCGGTAGGTGGGCCTGTGGCGGCATCAGTCGACTATAAAACGAAACTGGAACTGGCTTTCAGGAAAGCTTACTTTCATTTGTGTCCCGCTTTGCAGTGGAGAAAAATGTTTTCAACGAGTTAGCCATTACACATACCGAAAATGTCAGCAGCACTAACATTTCTTTCAGAACTGACACTAAAAGCATGAGTAAAACAAAATACGCTTATTTAACTTTAC
This sequence comes from Amblyomma maculatum, assembly GCA_023969395.1. Lineage (NCBI taxonomy): Eukaryota > Metazoa > Arthropoda > Arachnida > Ixodida > Ixodidae > Amblyomma > Amblyomma maculatum. Next base: position 65,890 of record JAJIZL010036379.1, read on the forward strand.
ATTTTTTTCGTACAAGCCGGTGGTGCTCTGGTGACAATTACTTCAGTCTATTTTATTATAGCGCTTGTACAAACAATGAGGCAGCGAACTTTTTCCCGCAGTGCATAAGCACACTGTGTACAAGGCAGGTAGCGAAAAAGTTATATGTGCTAAACATTTTTAAGAAAAAAAATAACGCCTTCAAATATGCTGCACTGTGAAATACAAATTCATTTGCATTGTCCATTTTCATTAGTTATTTCACCGCAGTAGACATGCCACAATGAGCAGCCTTCCTGGCATCAAATAAAAGTGTTTGGACAATTGCGAGCTTGTGGATCAGCTATCGATGGGCCTGCGAATTCAGTAGGCACCACCCTGAGTTAAGAGTAAGTGGTACCTCACGGAGTTTACACATTTGGTAAATTATTAGGGCTACCTTTAAAGGCGAAGTGCATTTAGCATGCAGGTTAAAAAATTATAAACTCAAGTCGTAGGAAAATCTTTTAATCTTCAATATTGTTGATACCAACATTTGGGGGTATATAATTTTGAACGGAAAAAAGAATCAAATACATCAAGCACAGAGGTATTTGCATGGCATAAAATAATTTGCGCCAATACCAGTGTCTGGTTCAGTGGACGATGAGCCTGCATTTCAGTAGGCAGAATCCCGACAGGACCACTACTTGCATCTCTAAGATATTACAAAGGCAAAGCAATAGAAAGTAGCGCAGTGGTTAGAGCACTCAAGTGAAAGAAAGTGAACTCGTCACAATAGCGCCTGAAGTCTGGGAGTCATAGGTAAATATATACGCAAGTAGGAATCAATAATATTGATCCGCGAATATTTATCAAAAAGGCGAACTTCACGCGCAATTCCCATGCTATTGTGTCAACGACTTCACTTGAGGTTAGGTAATATAGGCGATCCTAACGAATAAATAGATGTCCTTATACATTTTAAGACTTCGAAAATCAGACTACAGGGCCTCAAGTAATTTTTGTGTGTGTGTGGAGATTTCCGATCCTATGAGGTAATTTGCGCAAATTTATGGAAAAAACCACCATTGATTTGCATGCCACTGTAACGCTAGAATACACTCATTCTGGTGATACCTTCTCATAAACATGATTTTCCAATCATCAGAGGGCAACGCCGCTACCCGTGGACGCTGCAAAAAAAAAAAAAAAATGTGGCTGCGGAAATCAAAATGAAATTCAAGCGCGCAGAGCTTGCTTGAACGCCGTAGTGTCAATGCCCTTTTGAAAGCATACGACATAAAAGTACCGACAGATGGGGAAAATATTCAGTAGCCCTTTGTGCAATTCAAATGGCTACATTAAAAAAAAAAAGCGCTAGGTCCGAGTGTATTGTCTGGGCTACCCCACGCCGCACATTCACAGGTGCGATCCCGCTACTGCAGACCGCGGGAGCTTTTGCCTGCTGCGTTTCCGCCCTGGGCCGGTTCGCTCCTCCTTAGGCGACCTGGTCGCCACCGAGCTCCCCCGGGGCCACCATATCGGCGCCCAGCTTAGCGCGGACACCCGATCAACATGGGCAGACGTGGGGCAGGCCTCCCAGCCTCAACCCGTCCTCTAACGCCAGCCTCCAAGTAGCTGGATTACAGGGGCACGCCACTACCCCCGGCGGAGACACGATCAATGCGGCCGGTTTTTATATCCACCACAGTCTATTTCCCTCGTAATTACAATTCTTTTTTTACTGGATGCTTTACGGGGTGTAGATATCTTTTCATGATCTCATGAAGATATTTCTGGGATCATTTCTGGTCGAGAGCTGAAATCTCATAGTTCTAAAATAGACGCTTCCGATCTGGTTTTGTTTTGAGCTCAACAGATGCCGCGCTAAGCGCAGCAGCCTAACCTCCTGTCTCGTTCGCTCGGTGGCGCCAACCCATTCATTCATTCATTCATTCATTCATAAACCTTTATTCATGAGTATGACCTGAGGCCTAGAGGGGAAGGGGGTGGGTTAGGTGAGGTTGAGGGCGCAAGACTCCGACATGAAGTCTAGCAGGGCACTAAGCTTGCGCTTGGCGTTGGTATTGGGGGCTGTCCAGTCTTCGTAGCTCTGAATGTGGTAGGCAGATGTGTAGCGTGCGCGGAGGCCAGCCGTGCCAGGACAGGTCCAGACCAAGTGCTGCAGGTCAACGGAGTCAGCAGGGCAGTTGGGGCAGCTGATCTTGGTTCGGCGCCATTGACTCAGGATGTCCGGTGTGTACGCTGCACCGGCTCGCGCCTTGTGAGTTAGAACTTGGGCTGGACGAGAGAGGCCGGAAGGGATCGGAGGATTAATACCGGGGACAAGGTCCCGCAACAAACCCCTCCGCTCATGTTTAAGCCGCGTGATGACAGAGTCCGGTATGATGAAGGAGACGGAAGAACAGTAAGGGTGGTCCGAGTTGGACGGGCCCACATCAAGGCTATGCCGGCGGTCTTCCTCTAGCTGCGCGCCAGCGGCCTCGTGGGCCATTCTGTTCCCAGTTCCTTGTGCGTGATGTCCAGGTGTCCAATGAATTCGTACCGAGACTTGTGACGTCTCTCGCAGGTATCGGCAGCGCTCTTTGATGCTCTGTTGTACTGAGGTCTTGTAAGAACGGGCTTGCAGGGTTTTTATACTGCGGTCTTCTTCGTTTTGACAATGCATTTCTGATAGTTATCACAAGGTGGCGCTGCTCAGAGGACCTTACCTTACGGAAATACGGTTTTGTGCCTAAAATCAGAGGTACAGTCGATATTAGCAACAAATCAGAGATCCGTTGGACGATTAGCACTAGGTGCCCACGGCAAAACTACAAATGAGGCGGTACAGGGAGATATGGGCTGGGCATCTTTCGAAGTGCGGGAAGCTCAGAGTAAAATATTTTATGAGGAACGCCTGAGGAAATTGGACAGTAACAGATGGGCAGCTAAAGTATTTAAATACCTGTACCTAAAACGCGTTGACTCACAATGAAGGAAAAGAACTAGGAAACTAACTAGTAAGTATGCTAGTAACAAGGACGGAGAAATAAAGAGCATTAAGCAACAGGTGAAAAACACAGAAGGTAAAAATTGGATAAATTCGATGGAAAAAAAACTGAGTGTGGAATTATACCGAAAGTGGAAAATGCAGATCAGGAAGGAAGATTTCTTTGATAACTCAAAAGGCAGTGCCCTACTTTTTGAAGTTAGATCAGGATGCCTTAGAACACGCAGCTACAAAAAGAAATTTAGCAATGGAGATGACGCATGTGCTGTATGTCGAAACTCCAGTGAAACAATTGCCCATATTATACTCGAATGTAATGGTATCCATCCGGAAGTTGGTGCAGGCGCTATCACTGTTCCTGAAGCTCTGGGGTTTAGAGATAACAGTGGCCGGGTGAATAAACCGGCGGTGGAAACTAGCAAAAAACGACTGGAAGATTGGTGGCTTAAAATCAGAGAAGTTACATAATGTTAGTATGTAGGAACAAATTTATTAAATAGAATGATGATTTAGTTAACCATTCTAAATCAATAATTAAGATATAGGGAGAAAAATGAGCATGATAGCTACTGCTACCACCCCGTTTCAAAGGGGACGCTCCTATATTCCATCCATCCATCCATCCAGCTTAATGGTATAGTTAACCAAACAAATAATTAAGATATGGGGAGAAAAATGAGCATGATAGCTACTGCTACTACCCCGTTCCAAAGGAGACGCTCTTATATTCAATCCATTCTTCCATATATACCATTTCTAGAACGAAATTATCCACCGCTAGGCTCGACAACTTGGTTGTTTCAAGGAAAAAAGAGCTCAGACCTCATTTCGAAATTAGCGCCAATTGTGGAGCTCTTCCTCTATACTATCTTGCAGCACGCGGCGCTTCGCCTAACAATCAACAACTGTTCGATCCGAAGTAGTATTATAAGTCAGCGAATGTGCAGTGACGAAGGTTACAGCAAAACTTTGCAGATGCGCTACGACGTTTGGTCAAACCGAAGTTGTGACTCCACTGATAGCTGAAACAGCCCAAGCCAGCGTTGCTGTGTCCTTTAGGGGGCCCACACACGCCCCGAAAATGAGCCGAGCGTGAGCCATTTAGCCATTGCACTTAGCACCATAGACGCATGGGCCGTTTCAAGGTATTGAGGCGAAGGCCTTTAATGAATTAAGGCTCATAAGCGTGTCCAAGCGATAGCAATGAGAGTCTGCAAAAAGTGTCCCACATCGGAAGATTCTGCAAGATTCCGCTTGTCAATCATCCTTATTACGCCATCACAAAAATAAAAATTCTTTCTCCACCGGGACTCGAACCTTCGTCCCTCGGTTACCATGCAGAGCGCTTTAACCAAGTGAATCGCGGCAGCGTTTATTTTCGTTATTGGCGGTCAACAAATTACATAGAGGCATCCCTATGTACTTTGTTGCTAGCTGAAATTTAGCTTAGCCGGGATCGTGGAACGCACAAAATAATTCTCCTTGTCTACCGTGAGGATGATGGTAGCGGTATTCTGCGAGTGACGAATACTTCGCCTTTCCTTTCCTGTAAACCAGTTATACAACGGCGGTGAACTTTGATGCGTTCAACAGAACGGTGGTTATTTTTTTTTTCGATGAGGGACGGCGATATACCGTGTGCTGCAGCAATGTTCAGGATTTCGCATTTCTCCACTGCATATCCTGCCATACTCTGAGCATATTCTGCTTTAGAACATTCGAAACATGTGCGGGGTATGTTTCGTCCCGAATACCGCCATGACGTGTGGTCGGGCTTTTGAGGCGAAAGCTTTACTGACTAGCGGCGTTTCGATGGTGGCGAAACGAAGAGGCGTCCGTGTGCTGTGCGATGTCAGCGCACGTTACAGTTCCGAACGTTACGGAGCAAGCACTCCCCAGGTGATTGTTGTTGGTGTTGTGGCTGTAGGAAGAAGGATAAAAAATGCATCGGCCTGCTACTGGCTCTGTAGCTAAGCCACCTTCGCTGCCTCGTGCGGACAGAAGAGAAAATAGAGATTAAAGAAAAGGAAAAGGGAGAGAAAGACGCGCGCCACAACGACAGCCGTCATCCACCACCTAAGCGGTGACGGGTTCAGTGATGGCCTACAACAGATAAAAGATCGGTGGCTGGCTAGCCCCCGCCGCAAACGGCGTTGACCCACCGTCCCAGCCGCACCCCGTGTGGTAGAAATTACTCCATGAGCCTTTACTACGGTTCTTCGTTCTCTCTTTCCACTTTCACTCCCACCTTCCTCCCTTAACCCCGGCGGGGTGGCGCAGTGGTTACGGCGCTCGACTACTGTTCCCAAGGATGCGGGATCGAATCCCGACCCCTGCGACCGCTTTTCGATGGAGGCGAAAAACAAGGCACCCGTGTGCTGTGCGATGTCAGTGCACGTTAAAGACCTCCAGGTGGTCGAAATCTCCTGAGTGCTACACTATGGCGTCTCTCATAGCCTGAGTCGCTTTGGGACGTTAAACCCCACAAACCAAACAAAACCAAACCTGCCTCCCTGAACCTACAGCGCGGTACAGGTGTTTGACAAAATTGCTCCATGGCCCTTAACTATGGCTCCTCGTTCTCTCTTTCCACTTTCACTCCAACCTTCCTCCCTTAACCTACGGCGCGCGGTACAGGTGTCCAAAGAAATTAGTCAGACATATACTGCGTATTTGCTTTCCTGTGAACCATTTAATATTACATCATATTATTATATTTAAAATTAGGTCCCTTAGATGTCTCTTAGATGTCAAAGAGGTGGCGAAAGCCTACCCTTCTTATCCTATAATTTGCCTCCCATCGTTAGCCTCTTGTTGGTGTTCGCTGTAGTACTACATATAATTATAATTGGTTTACAGGAAAGAAAAGGCACAGTATCTATCAAACTTTCCCCGGCAAGTGCGTGCTTGGGCGGTACACCATCGCTCCTGTTGCGTGGCGTTCCTTGGAGCGAGTTCAAGTGTGGCATTGCAGGGACGCATCCCGCATCGGCCAATCAGAACGCCGCAAAAGCGGGACACACTTTGTCCACGACAGCATGAGCCAAGGCTTTCGCCCTAATATATTTATTATTATATAACCGCGCATCTTCGCACATGGAGACGACAGCGCTATCTTCTTCGCAGAAGAGCACGCGCAGTCAGCACGCTCCCTTCTTCTGCTGCGTCCCTTTTCTACTTCGCACATCTGCTACTTCTTCATGCACCTAGCAAACTATAGTCATACCATATATATCTCCACAAATACACAACACTGCTAGACACAATGACAGCCTTCTGTCCCCTATCTACCCTTTCCCTCACGATCCGCCGCTGCCCATTGGGCTCGCCTCATGCTGCTGCACAGGTCAATCGATGCGGCAGCCCACTGCTGGCGCTTCGGCACCTCCGTCCTCGCGCTGTTGTTGTTGCTGCAGGAAGAAGGAAATAAAATGCACGGGCCTGCTACTGGCTCTGTAGCTGAGCCACCTCCGCTGCCTCGTGCGGACACAAGAGAAAATAGAGAAGAAAGAAAAAGAAGAGGGAGAGAAAGATACGCGCCGCAACAACCATCGTCCACCACCGAAGCGATGACGGGTGCAATGACAGCCTACAAGAGATAAACATTCGATGGCAGGCTAGCCCCCGTCACAAGCGGCGATGACCTACACGTCCCAGCCCCATCAGGGCCAGGATCAGCCACCCCTCCACCCCTCGCGCCACCCCACCAGGGCAACGCTTTCCGGAGAACGCCTGATCCCTCAAGACCATCTTGGTTCCTTCCCAGAGCTGGGACTCTCGTCGAGCAGCACGCTACTCGCATCGAAGCCGTGCTACCACCATGCATGGCCATTTTTGGCGAGGATGACTTTCCAGTGCGCGCCGAACGGTTAGGACAGCCCAGTCGTGTCTGCGTTGTGTACTCAGACTGTGGCCGTGTCCCTGCCCTCCGGACTCTTTTATGTGGGTATTCATCGTTCCCGTGATATTCCTTCCCAACCTCCATTCTCCGCATCCCCCTTCGTCGCCAAGACAGCCGCCGCAGCTATAGGCGGGCATAAGTCGAGACCAGACATCCGCTCTTCCGTCATTAAATTATTTATAGTAACTACCACCACCACCTTCTAGGAGCTCCCCTTTCAAAATGATCTCAGTGCCTTCGAGCTGTCTAGACAAGGCTGTAGAGTTCTCTCGGTTCACAGATAGCCATGGAGAACTTAAAGCACAGCGAACCGTGAAAAGAGGAAAGTATGCAACAGTTGCATCTTACCCGCACTCACCTATGGGGCTGAAACGCGGCGCTAATGATAAGGGTCCTACTTATATCGAAGACAACTCAGAGGGCTATGGAAGGAATAATGGTCGGGGCAGCATTAAAAATAGAAGTATGCAGAGTGGGCCAGAGAAATGACTCGAGTTAGTTACATTCTAGTGGAAAACGAGAAATGGGCATTCGAAATGCATTTATAGCAAAGATAGGATAACCGATGGTCACTTAGGGTAACACATTGAATTCTAAGGGAAGAAGAGCGTTGCAGGTGCGGCAGAAAGGTGGACGGATGAGGTTAAGAAGTTCACAGGGGTGATTACTACGTCGGTGCTCATTACGTTTCAACGAAATGGCCAATTGGGTGCAGCTCGCAAAAGACCGCGTTAAATGGACGAATATGAGAGGGACCTTCGCCCTGCATAGTCGAGTTGATGATGATGCAATCGTATCTAGCCATACAAGCTTCCGCTCGGTAATATGAGTTATCTATTGAGTCTAACGTGGCTTAGAAACAGCACAACAACGCTTTCGCTTGCGTTACCCGACTGGCAAAAATTATTTTGCATGTGTAATCTGTGTGCAGTGTGTTCCGCCAAGTGGTGAGAAACGAATGACACACCCAGAACAAGGGCAGCGGAGCGGAGGTATGGACCTTAAATCTGGCGCCTGAAAGGCGGCAAAAAGCGAGAGAATGCGTTGGCTTTTACAAAGCACGAAACTCAGCGGAGAGATGCAGCCCTAGATAACCATGATTTATGTCTCTGGGATGATAGTGGACGGACACCTGGTACGGCCATCTACATCTTCTGCCATCTACAAGAGAATTTGGTAAGGGACGAAACGAAAGGTGACGCCATGGGCCGGAGAGGGGAACCTAGAATGAGAGAGTGCCAACGAAGTGAGCCTCTCACTGCGAGTGGATAGAGGAAAGACCCGAGTTTCTGAGTAGAGAACCCGCGCTCTGAGTGTGATGGCTTGTCCGAAATAGTGTAAATAAGTTGCTTGCAATCTGGAATTGCGAAGCTTGAGGAGCCTCATTCGCGGATTTCGAGAGCGGCTGAGTAAGAAACCTGCTTGGTGAAGCAGCCGACAGAAACTCCGACGCTAATTTGAATTGCCCTAGCACTAACAGACGTCGGCCCATAGCTGATTGGACTCCTCGGACGTTGACGAGCTGCTCATCTGCACCTGCATCGCAATATTAACCAGGTGAGCATCCTGTTAGCTCCTCTTTGAGAGCACTATAGTAACCACTGAATATAACTTACGTTGTCAGGAGGGCTAAGTATTGGACCGAAGTGAAGAAGGGGACAGACAAATGGAGCTGGTGGCGACTGCCGAGGTAGCGTCAGCGAAAGGTAAGTTGTGTTCATGGCTGACCAGGTATTGTTGCAAGTAAATCTCATCATCGTGGAAACTGAATTAGAAAACACAACACTGAGCAAAAACGCCTGTGCCAGTGCTGTGGTGGCGGCTTCAATACAGGACACAAACATATTGAGGGAGGTGCTGTTGATATGTCAGCTGAGGAGACTCCTAATTCTATCCTGGTTCAATGACATCGAGGCAGCGATGGATGTGTACCTTGCCTCAACGAATAAAGGGCGGGCCTCTTCGTGCCTAAAATTAATGGAAAGGCTGGGGAGTGCTATATCGGCTATCGTTAGAGAAGCGTCGTGCTACCGCAGCACTCAATTACTCTATCCTGAAAGTCTCCGATTGTCATCGCATGGGCATAAGTGACTATTTTATAACTCAGAAAAAGCGTGAGATGAATTGCCGCGGCATATTGCAACATGACAAAAAAATTATTTTAGTTGTTGCTACGGCTACAACACAGCTTCCTGGAACAACTGCCTGAGCAGAAAACATTAAGTACGTGCTAGTAATAATAATATTAATACTTTATTTTTCTTTACTACAAGGAAAGGAAAGGAGCAGTCGCTAAAAAGCTGCCTCGAAGAGCAGCTATGTGACGGCATTTCACAGCAGAGAAGTCACGAATACACAATGAATAAATAATGAAAGGATAAATAATTATTTTACAAGAAAGCACAAGGTAAATCAGGAAACATTCATGAAATAAATACAAAGACACAGATTGAACACTTAATTTAAAAAATATGTATTTATAGAAACATTTTGCGGATTAATGTAACGGGAGGAAGGGAGAAATCTTGACCATTATTAGGAAAGTATTCATTTAATATGGTAAGGAAGTCTCAAGCGAAGCATCTGCCTGCCATAGTTCGTCCGGTACGCTGTAACGTGTAACGCTGTAACGCTGAAGTATAGATACCCTGTTCAATTGGTATCCAGAAGGTACTACAAGAAAACCACTACACCCGAACGGAGTTGTTAACCTCACCGAACAATTTGACAAAATCTAGATATTTGAAAGTCCTAGACAATCGTGGTAGATTTGGTAAGCAGCATTGCGACCTCTATAAGAAACAAGAAAAAAAGCCAATGCCTCTTCTAGGGTGTGAAATTACGATGCCGGAAGTTCGGCTGCATATCTTAGGGCACGTAGGTTGTGCTATGAGTATGGCATCCCTGGTGTTCGATTTCCCGGATGCCCAAAACAGACACCAGCGCAGACGAAGAGTTTGGAGAGCATGTTCTGGAACAATATGTGTCTTTGAACCTACTGGATACATCTAAAGACATCAGAACAGCCACCGCTGCAGCATAAATTAGCCCGTATAATATATGCATTTATGAGCCGAGACAAGCAGACAGTTTCAGAGAGAAACAACCATACTTCTTCAAACAAAATGGTGCTGTGCTGGTTCCTGTTTCATACTAGTAAAACAGACAGCACAAACATGATGACCACAGAAAGACGCTTCAGCAAGGAACGCTATCAACTGATTCATTTTTCTGATAGCCAGACTTATATCTTTGTCACACCCAATGAAATTGCAGGATAGTCACATGAATAAACGTGTGGCCTCGTTTCAGAAAAATACTCTGAAAATTACAGGTTTTATTCTCTCGATATCAATGGGTGCCTTTTGAGGCACAATGGATTTAATCGGTACAAAGATAGCTGCAAGGCTGGAAAGGGTTACTTATTAAGGTAATACAACAAACGTAGCTCACTGGCTATGAAACTTCTTGTAGCAGTTTCGCGATGCCGTTATGCACAAACATATTTGCAATGTCAGACATCGAAACAGAGTGCGATTCGAACATCCTGGATTCGTGCAGCAAGCTTATAATCCCTGTTTAGCAAACTCAAGCATGTGTTGTGCCCTAAAAACTATTTACTCCTCTGACGGACAAAGGTGTTACTTTTATCTTCATGGCTTTGGCCGGAGGTTGGTCAAAAATATCTGGGTCAGTATACTTCTTTTGCAACAAGGTAGTGTGAGAGATCCATCCTGGATGCCAGCAATACTAGAAAATCTTTCTTTGGTCTGCACAGAAGAAGCAAATTTTCTTTGTATTGCAGTCATATATTTATTACAGCCAGATCTATCATGAAGGCAATGGTTTATACATTCCCCTTTTTGGTCTTTTGTACGCTGGAATACTGGCTCAGCACGCGATCTGAGAGATCCACTCCACCCTTGTTGCTGCTGCACTCGTCTACTGCAGCTGGCTGGTACACTTAGTAATTTTTTTCTTTCTTGAAATACATTCGGTGTTCTCCCATATTCCTCTGACCTAAGGCAGTTGGGGCCAATGTAATTACTTTCTTTTCCGCCCATTTTGGAAGGCACATACCTGACGCGTTCGCTATCAGACTGATTGCGCCTCTCATTTTTAATAAGAGATTTGAGTGTCGGCAAGCTTCACATCTTATAGAAGTCTATTTTTTATTATCATAGATGCGGCACGCAGTTTTTTTGTTGTTTTTTTAGCCAGCTCTTCTAGCAGGAGTATGGTGGTGAAATAGCGGTCAAAGAACAAAGGTTTTCTTTTTGTGCACTCTGGACCCTGGAAATTGTAATCTGGGTCAGCGGACGCCACGCCTTTCTTTCAGAATATGCAGTTTGCAGCCCCATGTATTGCGATTCATCTTTATATGCTGCCTTTGATGTTGCAACCTAATATTTCTATCATTATGCAAGCAATGCATCCTTAATTGCAGTAGCGCTCTGTCCGTGTCTGCTTCTCTCGTTCTATACGTATACCAGACCCTCCACTTCGTTTACTAGTTTACTTTTTTGTAACTTCCTCAGACACACGGTTCAACCTTACAGAGGAAAGCGTATACAAGACAAAATTTGACGAATAAATGAAAAGCACAAGAAAATATACAAGGGTACAAATCGAAAAAAAAAATACTAAACCACAAGATGATCAATTGGAAACAGCATAGTGTGCAGTAAGAGCACTTTTGAATAGTTTTCTATCGGTTATAGATACTAACACCACAAGAAAGTAATTCCAATTATAAATTGAACATGGGAGGAATCAATTGCAAAAAACGTTTGTGCGACATGTTGAGGATCCACTTTTATGATGATGGTCCACACGAAGTGATGTGTAAGAGGGATGCTGAAGGAAATGAGCTTGAAGGGCACTGTGGTAGTATATGTCACGTAGCATACGGTCGGAGCATCTGAGTTGTCAGTGAGAGAACTAGAATAGAACAGCCCGAAAATATGTAAGGACCGAAAAGAAGCACAGACCCGAGAGCTCGTTTCTAAGTCATGAACCAACTAATCCAACAATCCTCCCTTTTGTAGCGTAGTGTAGTGTGTAGTGTAGAGCTGTGTAGTGAGAAATTGTTTTGGGAGCCTTGCCTGCGAGATCACATCCCGTGATTAAAGTTTAGTGCATTCATGGACCACACCAGTTGCAAACGAAACTTGCATATGTTCTACATGTTTCCATTTTTTTCTGGTCCCCGATACATGACTCACCCCCCCTTTTAAGAAGCGGTGCGTGGGCGGTCACCCGTGATGTCACGGAAAATTGTACTCCTGCCCCTGAGCTTGATTCTTGCAGGAAGCGTGCATGATGTTTCGTTTATTGCCGTCGTTGTCGCAAGACGATGACCACGCAACGGAAACAGTTCAATGTACCGGATCTTAAACGCGAGCAAATGGAAGGATGGCAGTGCTCCATGAACAAGACGGAGCAGCTGCCGAGGCAGGACCAGTGCTTTCTCCACTAGGGCTTCTTGACTTCGTCGGCGTGGTCGGCGTAGTCCTTCTCAATCAACTCTCTAACGATGGCGAAGCGCTGGTATCTGGCAGGTTTTGACGAAGTGCTTACACAGGACGCCGCGTCGTTCTGCACGTCGTAGACGGCCCACACTAGTGACACGTTCTTCTTTCGGGCCTCTTTTATCGCCGCGTTCATCTGCATCGTACCGAAAAATGCAAGCGCGTATTCAAAACTTTTGTAAGGTAGAGACTGGTCAGCGAAGTGAACATTTATTAGCCAATGTTTACGCCGCTGATTTTGCTCCGAACATTTTCTTTCACTGTCAGCGGGAGCATCTAGCGGCCACAGTTTAAACCCTGGTGGCTTTTAAACTTTGCAGTCTCCACGCACATGCCTGTTCTACAAATGTCTTACTCTCTGGCCAGGAGGAAACCCAAAGGAGACAATTTAAATTTTCGTGCGTTTTGAAGTTATTCACTCTTGAGACATTTCGCGTTGTTCTACAGCCTCACTATCGACGGGCGCATCTAGTGGACACAAGTATAACATTGATGCTTATTCATCTTGTACAGTCTTCTTAGCGTTAATGTACTTCGTCTCATTAGCATATAGCGTGAGCCTGTAGTACTCACAATTTAGAAACTAGCTGTTATTTCTTCAGTCTTGACGCCCCTGATGCTGCTAGTGTCTAACACCTGGCAACAGAAGCATCTAGTAGCCACAACTAAAACGTTGACGGTTCTTATTTTTTTTTTACATTCTGCTCTATGAAAGAGCACACTTCGAATCGAGAATGCCAACCAGTACGTTATTTTGCATGACTTCATTAATTTCAAAGAAAATAAGGAATAGCAAAAGCCCGCTTTAGTTTTTGTCGTCCCACCCACAGTTTCTGTAATATTAATCGGCAGCGCTTAGTAACCAATATGTTTCGTTTGACGATACCTTTCTGCCTGTTCAAAACTACAACTTATTGATAATGCTATAGAACGTCTATGCTTAGGGCTTTATCTTTACCAAATCCCGAGCATGCTCCGCCGGCCAGCTAAAGCACGAAAACGTAATACATGCTAGTATGTTATTATTCTCTCACAATCTTCACATTATCATTGATCGGAATTACCAAACTGACTGCATATCTCTCGACTTCAAAAAAGCATTTGAAAAAGTTTCTCAGTCTCCTCCTCTTTAAACTGTCTTAACTAAATATTCAACCTAACCTACTACTTTGGATAGAATACTTCCTTTTAAACCGTTCCCAGTTTGTGTCTGTCAACAATCATACCTCTTCCTTAAGTTCCGTTGGCTCTGGTGTGCCCCAGGGCTCCGTTTTAGGTCCTTTGTTATTCCTCATATATATTAATGACTTACCTAAAAGTGTATCCTCTAAAATTCATTTGTTCGCTGACGATTGTATTGTATTTCGTGAAATTTACAGTTATGACGATTCTATAGCCTTGCAACAGAACATTGATGATATCTCTAACTGGTGTAATTTGTGGAAAATGGATCTTAATACCTCTACATGTAAATTCTTACGCGTCTCCAAAATTTTATCACTTCCTACGCTCTACTTTCTAAATAACACACTTCTCGAATTCGCCACTTCCTACCGTTACCTGAAATCTCTTGAGGTCTCACTTGGTCGCTTCACATTAACACGATAATTAACAATGCTAATCGCATGCTCGGTTATCTCCTTCCTAATTTTTCTTCTGCCCCTAGCTCTCTCTTGTACAAAACACTCGGCCGTAATAAACTAGAATATGCTGTGTCTATCTGGGACCCACATTGTGCTAACCTAACTCACGCCCATGAAATAGTTCAGAATAACTCCGCTCTTTTCATCGTGCACACCTATCATCGTACCGCTAGTATTTCAGCAATGAAGCGAATTTTAAACCTCCCGTCTCTAACGTCTCGTCGTAAACTTTCGCGCACTTGGTTTTTTCCTTCATAAAATATTTCACATTTGCCCCCAGATTCGTACCGTAATCATTCCCCCGCCTTCGTACTTCTTTTCTCAACTGGACCATGCGCACAAGGTTGGGATCTCTCGTACCGTACTCATCCCCCCCCCCTTCATACTTCTTTTCTCGACTGGACCATGCGCACAAGGTTGGGATCTCTTTATTCAGAACACAAACATGCTGTGAGTCCTTCATCCCTCGTACCTCCAAGGAATGGAATGACCTCCTCGCTCCGGTCGCCAGCATTGAAGCCATTGATCACTTTCGTAGCGCCATTGCCAACATTGTATATGTAGTTGACTGACTTGTCTGCAATATTTTTTTTTGTTATTATGTTTCTGTACCCTCCAGTCCCCTGTGCAATGCCTCTGGCCTTGAGGGTGAAATAAACAAATAAATACTTAGTCATGAGCCTGACCTTCCCATTAACGTGCTCCCATTACTATACACGGCACTCAACATATCAATCACCGACAGAGTGTGACACTGGACCGCATCAAACCAACGATGAGCTCCTTGCGTCAGCGCAAAGAAAAGTTACATGACGGGAGTCATTCAAAAACCAATACGCCCGACTATTGTGCCGGAGTACCCGAGTTCGATCCCGACCGCCGGCGGCTGCGTTTCGATGGAGGCGAAACGAAGTGCATGGCGTCCGTGTGATGTGCGATGTCAGTGCACGTTAAAGATCCCCAGGTGGTCGGAATTACTCCGGAGCCCTCCACTATGGCACCCTTTTATCTCTTTCCTCTTTCACTTCCAACTTCCTGCCTTCCCTCACGGCGCAATTCAGGTGTCCACAAAACAAATGTGACAAGTACAGCGTCTTACCCTTCCTGTGAGCCAATTATTATTAGTATTGTAATGAAGCGGTTTAGATGGTTCGTACAGCAATATATTAGGCAGCGGAGGTGGCTCAGTTACAGAGCCAGTAGCAGGCCCTTGCATTTTCTTTTCCTTCTTCCTAGAGCCACAACAACAACAGCAATATATTTATCCTACGTAGCAGCTACGAAGCCCAGCGTTCACAGCGACAGCTCGAGCTTCGTCCGCTTTCTCGTCTTCGGCGAGCGATGTCTCTGATTTCCTATTCTTTCTCCTTTCCAGGGGTCATGCAACTCTCTTAAAATAATCCCCCTGTGAAAAGACGCCATCCTGGCGGATTAAGCGGAGGTCACAATGGCAGGGTCATGGTACGGTTTGAGGCGGTCAAGGTCGACAATTTCACTTCCTCTTCGGAGGCGATCTGTGGACGGCGTGAGCGGCTCTATAAGGTAATTAACTGGAGAAGTTTGCTTAAGCACACGGTAGGTTCCCTGGTATCGACTAAGAAACTTGGGCGACTGGCCTGAAGTAGAAGAGGGCACTCATAGCCACACCAACGAGTCTGGACAATAAGCAGGCGGCAAGCATGAGGATCTGGCGTGGATGTTTTTTCTGGTGGTACTGATTTCGAGCTCTGATTTGACGTGCGATCTACGGCACTCTTCGGCATAGGCAGCGCCTTGAGAAATGGGTGTCAATTCGGAGGCGTCGGGATGGTAGGGTAGGATCGTGTCCGTTGTGCACGAAGGTTCGCGGCCGTAATGGAGGAAATAAAGCGAGGAACTGCTGGTCGCTTGCGTAGCAGAACTGTAGGCGTAGGTTATGAATGGCAACACACGGTTCCAATTTGTGTGGGTGGATGAAACATACATAGCCATCATGTCTCCAAGGGTCCGATTAAATCGCTAGACCATTCCATTTGTCTGGGGATGGTAGGAAGACGTTGTACGATGAACAACACTGCACGCCTGAAGAAGGGCTTCTACGACATCAGACAAAAATATGCGACCATGGTCAGTAAGTAATTCCTGGGGCACACCGTGACGCAGCATAAGGTTCTCAAGGATGAAACCAGCGACGTCTGGTAAAGCGGCAGTTTCAGCATATCTGATGAGGTGGTCAACGGCAACAATGATCCACCTGTTGCCGGCGGAAGAGCAGGGAAGAGGCCCGTAAACATCGATTCCAACACATGCAAATGGCCGAAATGGACACGAGAGAGGCTGCATGGGAGCTGGAGGGAGTGGTCGGTTCTTGCGACGCTGACAGTTGATACAAGAGCGGACGTACTGGCGAATAAAACGATACATACCCTGCCAGTAGTAGCGATGACGTGGGCGAGTATATTGTTACGAAGCGGAGAGCCGATGAAGACAGGAGACAGAACATGACCGATGACGATGGTAGATGACGTTTAATGAATGTTCGCGGGCCTAGCGCGAGCGCTCCTGCCCGCGCCACTGCCCGCTTCTTCTTCCTTGTCGTCCGTAACATGACCCGGGGCCACCGAGCGATCGTCCCGATCGTGGATGAGGAAGTTTAGCGATGTTAATGATTTTATGGCATGATGATGGGCGTGTCTGGATGCTTGAAGAAGAAGAGGAAGAAGGAAGAATAGAACGGCTTGCCGGTACGATGTCTGATGCGTGGGTGATCCGCCACATTGGAGCTGTCAACCATCCGTCACCAGAGTCCATGGGACCGATGGCTCGAGGTCACGTCGGGCAGCTTGGGCGGGGGTTGCGTGTTCGTGTCCATTGGTTCCTTCGGGTCATTCGGGTCTTTCGGGTCCTTCATCTCGGTTCTGATTGGTATGTCTGTTCTCCTTGCCTTCAGGTCTGGGCTGGGGGCTGGGCGGTGGTAGTTGTTCAGGTCTGGGCTTGAAGGGCTGGGGCGAAGCTGCTCGGCGATGTTCCTGGGCCCTTGGTGATGGTCCCGGCTTGAAGATGGCGTCAATGCTCCAAGGCGAGAATGGGGATGCCGTACGCCGCACCTCCAACCAAATGTTACGAAGCGGCAAGCCGATGAAGACAGGAGACAGAACATGACCGATGACGATGGTAGATGACGTTTAATGAATGTTCGCGGGCCTAGCGCGAGCGCTCCTGCCCGCGCCACTGCCCACTTCTTCTTCCTTGTCGTCCGTAACAATATGATTTCAGAAATCCAGCATGGACGCACTGTGGATCATCGTGATAGCTCGCGCAAATGACTGGTCGGAGATGTCGCGGATTAACAAGCAGCCATTTTCGGCCATCAGGGAGGTAGTTTCTGTGGTAAAGGAGGTTGTCACGGATAACAAAGTGATGGGCTTGACGTCGTAGAGCTCGAGAAGGGTGGTACTCTGACTGGTTGCCCAGAACGCTCATGAGCGAAATAACCCGGGAATCTGCGCTGCTCAGATGCCATATCCATGGTTTCAAGGGAAAAAGAAGTTAGGCCGGCAACAGCGTGATGCCTCACCATGATGAGAAAGCGGTACTTAGAGAAGCCGTTACAACAGCTGGGTCTTAATTTGAGCAGCCAAATTTTATTATCGTTCGGTGCCACCATGCTTGGGTACAGCCACAGGTATGGTTTCAACGCCATTCAAAACTTTCTAATAGAAACAAAACGTCTACCTGGCTAATATGCTTTGAAGTTTTAATCTGTACATATAAATCTTACTATTCTCCTACTGCGTGCGTTAGTATTTCCTCTTATATATTTTGGTTTATTTTATTTACATTTCCTTCTCTATTTCCTAGCATTTGTTATTATTTTTTTTTTCGGTGTAGTTATACATCTCAAAATCTAATATCTCTGCACCCCAATTCTTGGCCGATCCCCCTGTGTGGGTATGTGCCATCACATTAAAGGAGAACAACAACAACAACAGCGTGTGGTTCAGGGTCAGAGGTCACAGGGGAGCGCGAAAGGGCGTCTGCGTCGCAGTGCTTGCGAACAGAGCGATAAAGGACACGAATGTCATAGTCTTGTAAACGGAGTGCCCAGCGGCTGAGACGGCTGGACGGAACTTTGAGGGATGACAGCCAGCACAGAGCGTGGTGATCGGTGATGACATCGAATGGCCGACCGTATAAATAAGGACGAAACTTAGTTATGGCCCAAACAATCGCCCGACAATCTTTTTCTGTTACTGTATATTTGGTCTCTGCTTTTGTCAGGGCACGACTGGCGTCAGCTACGAGGTACTCAGGGAAACCAGGTTTGCGCTGAGCGAGAACGGCACCGATACCGATGCCGCTAGCGCCCGTGTCTATCGCCACAAGGTCACGGTTCTCCTTTCCACAGGTCATGCATCTCTCTTACAGTATATAATTATATCTAGGCTTAGCGGTGTTTGTAAGTAGACAATAAAGGTGTTAGGAGCACTCGTAGCAATGCCAGAAATGACGCTACCGACACTAGTTCATAAGTTTGTGGTGTGAATAATTTCTCTGCCATGCACAGCAGGTTATTCACATAGCTACGTCGCAGCATAGTTCTTAGCACATCAGGTCTCTGATGTTTTACCGTTAAACCTCGCATATTTGCACCCTCTGAGCATATGTTCTGATGTTGGAGAGGGCAGCAACGAACTGACTTTACCTCTCGCCTAAAGCACAATCTTGGCTGACATTTCCGCCACGTTCGTAGAGATTTTTCAGCGTGTCTACGTAGTGAATTTGTTTCATTTTATTTCATGTGCATCAGGGATGAGCCATGTCCTCGCTACAAGCCTAAAATGAATGGATGGTGTTTCGCAACCTGTGATTCCGTTGAATAAGAACTATCAGCATTCAGTGCATTAGTCTATATGCTTATCGATATAATGTCAACGTGTACAGTAGGACATCATCGCAAGAACGCAGCCTGTTCATTCTGTAAACAAGAGTGTAACATACCTCCTATCACATGAGCCATGAATCAGTCATCTGTTACGTCATCATTAGTCATCATTCGCGCTGCTATGTGCAATGCGGTGCAGTTCGAGGCGTAAGCTTATTTTAGAACTTCAGACAGGTCCAACGCCTGGAAGGGGTGTTGTCAAGCCTGACATATGTAAAAGCCGCTCTGCACTCCGTATTCTTGATTACGTCATGAATTAAAAAAGTAAACGATTCCTTCTTTTTTCCATCCCATGAGCAAACAAGGTCTGCGTATATTTATATTTTAACACGGCCTCGTAAAACACCCCGTTTTCCTGGAAATGCGACGTTGGCGTTATGAACAAATATCACGGGCTTGCATCTTGCATGTAGTTAAGTATCAAGGGGAAAGCCTCTTAGGCTCATAAGTGTGCGTCCGTGAATGCGTCCGTCCGTTTGTGTCACAATCAATATTGAATAAAATGATGGCAAAGGCCACCAACGAGTGAAGTCATCGTAATAAAAAATCGTCGGCAAAAAATCGAACACCAATACAGATCAATTATTTGGCAGAAATAACTAATCAATTACATTTTTTTAATGATTAGTATGTAATTAATCAATTATTTCTATAGGTGATTATGAAATGCAATGAGTTAATTAATCACGTGAAGTCATCAAAATGAATCCCATGACGGCAATGGGTGGTACCGCTATGGCGGGACAGGTAGCGTGACAAGTGGCATAAACAAGTCGCCTGCGAGGTTGCATGATCTCAGCAGCGACCGCTTAAAAGGCTTTCACCTCACCGCACTTTAATAGTACAAAATGTGTCCTCAATATTGTGACTGGTTACATGGCCGTGCACTCAGTGGTAGTCGAGGTGTGCAACGTCTGAGGCCACTCGACAAGGTCGATTGGACAAGCACTGCCAACTTTTCCTTCTCTTTTATAGGTGAAGGACGGAAGAACCGGATGTAGCGAAATACAACAAAATACACATATAATGAAACTTCGAACAGAACGGAGGACTCTGATATAGAGTACGTCTTTATGTGCCCCTCATTACTACAAGCGCAGTCGAAAAGGCGTATGCTTTCGTACATACTCGAGCATTAGAATTATTTGTCTAACTTTTTTGTCCAGTGAAGTTTGCTATCACTAAAGACCATTTTTTGTCTTAAGTGAGATCAATTACCTCATCAACAAGCTTTAAAATCGCCAATATTTGTTTTATCCGTGCCATACAATTTGCTGCAACGCTTGCTTTATCACTCAGTATGAACGATATTCTGAAGTTTCTAAAGCGCCATTCGGTCTTTCGCACAGAGTGTACGACGCGAGGTAGCTGCTTCGAGATGTCAGTGTGCACCTGCCCCGATCACGGGGATTACCAAATTGGTGCAACCACGGATGAACGACGGAGGCTCGGTGGCTGCAGGTCCCCGTTTTGCCTTCCTACCATAGATATCGTTCAGGCGCGCAGCTCGGTACAATGCTCACAGTGTTTGAGTGCATGCAGTCGTCATTTGTGTTACCAGCAAACGCTTTTTGTGTCCTCTCATTTCGCTACGTGCGCGTCGTTCGATCTGCACATGTGCATAACTAATTGTGAAGAAGCAGGTATATGGTGGCTGACCGGTACGCGATGCGGCGCCAAATGATTGTTTGAGCTTCAGGTGTTCAGAAGTTGCTTTAAACGCTTAATTCCTCAACGACAGTTTTCCTTTTTTTATTTTTGTAAATAGCCTTAAGGGATTGT
This sequence comes from Amblyomma maculatum, assembly GCA_023969395.1. Lineage (NCBI taxonomy): Eukaryota > Metazoa > Arthropoda > Arachnida > Ixodida > Ixodidae > Amblyomma > Amblyomma maculatum. Next base: position 86,645 of record JAJIZL010036379.1, read on the forward strand.
CCGAGCGACATACGTTTGTCCCGTATGCTTGTGTGCGGAAGAGAAAACATAGGTAGAGGCAGAGGTTCGGAATAGAGTGACTTCAGTGCTATAATATGTTTGCTTGAAACCTCTCCTTTCCCAGGTATTTGATTACTAGATATCCCTTCGTCAGTCTAATTATCTGGCAAAAATCTTATTTTGCTTTGCCTAACCATCGATTAGTAAAAAGTGACGTCTGATTTTTTACTGGTTGCTGTCCCCGCCATGTGCGGAGACAAAGGGCTTAAAGTAAGCGTTCCGGGTAAAACCAGAGTTGATTGCGTCTAATCAACGGTTCAGTCGTATTGTAAATAGTTTTCTCCTTGCTTGTTTCTTCTCATTTTATTTATGTTGTAAATAAATATTTAACGTTCATTTCCTGTCCTCGAGTAATGTGAATGTTTGCGAATCGGAACCAGCAATGCATCAAGTACACCGATTCCATAATCAACATCTCCCAGCACCACCCCACGAAGTGGAAACACAACTGATATAATAAACAAAGAATTAAACGAATAAACAAAAAGATAACGTCACAAATTCGCGACTATACGTAGCTAAGCGTGGTACCATTCAACGACATGACATAGACTACCCCACTGGTGGTGTCATAAAACGACCTGTTTTGAAACTATGGGCGTCTATGGAAGCGTGGCTGCCATTTCAACATGCAACTGGACTTCGCTCATGTCATATAGAGCTGGTATGCAAAAATGTCGCCGCTCGCGCACGACCCCAAAAGGAATAAATTGTAATCCTCATACGAGCGTCATAATACAATATCATACACTGATCATATATTAATATACATTTTTGATATTGTATGGTAATGTAGGAGATTTGTATGGAATTTTTATTATGCATGGCAGTTGTATTATATTTGTGTGATGTTGTTTCATAATGCCTGTATAAGGTCTTGCATCATCCAGATTTTTTTTTTTTTTTCATTTGGTGATAAACACAAATATTTGGCAGGCTGAACAGTACAACCTATATTACGAGTATTTCCTGGAAAATAGCAGATTTCTGGGAAACAAGACATATGTTGGTGAACCTATTTACCGGATAGAGTGTGCGAGTTACAGGACCCGAATCTATTACCTTTTCGCGGATGGTGTTCTTATCCTCGAAGACCATGAACACCTTGTTACTCTTCTTCTGTGCGGTAGCGCTGCTCTCTAGTTTGTCGGCGACCTTGATGTCGCCAACCTTGCACACCTCCGAGTTGTCCACTGCAAGCGAGAAGATGAAGCATATTTCTAACATTTTGTCGTCCATCAGCGTAAGATTGTAACTGCAAACCCCGAGGAAGCGCAGGCTACCAATGTCGATACGAATAGAACAATAGCAAATATCTAATTGTGAAAACGAACCACTCACATCTACGGCAATCAGGAATGAATATTCATCGCAGTTTTGTTTATTTGCCCATCGTAATTGTTTATCATTGTGAAAACATTTCTTGCCTCATCTGTGACGTCCCTAAATATTTTGTGAAATTCATCAAAAATTTCACAAGAGTGCGCTTAGGAGGAGAAAGCAAACGACGAAGGAGGAAACTCCATTAAATTTTCAAATGGCAGGACAATGTAATTCACGATGCAGTTATGAACTACGAATGATATGCATGTGATGGATATTCCTCCACTTTACTGCCGATATTTGTCTTTCTGTCTTATATTTCATTCTTTACTTCGTGATTTTATGCCTCAATTACCTTATAATCACAAATATATTAGACAAATGT